>MU227748.1:2447516-2471295 GCA_018584345.1 Thuja plicata
GGGGTTCACCAAGAGTGATGCAAACTATATAAGAGATATAGTGCATAAGTATGCTATTCAAGGTACATTATCACTACAGAATAGATGGTTGATATTCTCACCAAGTCTCTTGCTAGAGAGAAGGTTGTATACTTTCGAGATAAACTCGGTATATTGGAGAATGAAGCCTTAGATGAAAAGGAGTTTCAACATCTGTGATCTATTATTTTGTATGGTATTGCATTCTTCTCTTTGAGAGAGAAGTCTAAGGTGAAAGCCCTTGTTTCCACCCTCTGAGATGAGCCATGGTGGATTCACCCTCTAAGATAAGTCAAGGTGGATGTCATGTGTGTGATTCCATGACTTATGGGCCCACCCATCATGTGTACATTTCTGAGAGGTGACGACTTCTTAGACAATGAACACTTGTATTGATGTTACAAGGTGACGATCTTGTAATGATGATTCGTTATGGTAGACATTTTGATATGTCAGTGCACATACCATTATAGGGTTATATGTAAGGGGAATGTAATGTTCTCTATTTACTTTATCCTTGTATCACAATCTAAGATGATATGAAAATCAGGTATCACAATCTAAGGTGATTCCTCATATCACGATCTAAGGTGATTCCTCATATCACGATCTAAGGTGATGTGAAAACTAGGTATCACGATCTAAGGTGATTCCTCATATCACGATCTAAGGTGATGTGAAAACTAGGTATCACGATCTAAGGTGATTCCTCATATCACGATCTAAGGTGATGTGGAAACTAGGTATCACAATCTAAGGTGATGTGAAAACTAGGTATTACGATCTAAGCTGATTCCTCATATCACGATCTAAGGTGATGTGGAAACTAGGTATCACGATCTAAGGTGATTTCTCATATTACAATCTAAGGTAATATGTAAAACTTGGTATCACGTGTTAGGTGATATGTAAAACTTGGTATCACATGTTAGGTGATTCCTCATATCACGTTTTAGGTGATATGTAAAACTTGGTATCACGTGTTAGGTGATTCCTCATATCACATGTTAGGTGATATGTAAAAACTTGGTATCACATGTTAGGTGATACTTCATATCACAAATTATGTGATATGTAATTTCTTTGTATCCATATGGATCAGATTAGGATCCTTCTGAACTTAGTATTACATATTGATTGGACCATATGAGAAATGTCACATAGTGGCATATCTCTACATAAACTTAGTATCCATATGGTAGACATCATGAGACGTAATGTCATTGTCATACCATGGATATTTATGAGCTATGGTGAATATCATGTGACTTAATATTCCTGCATATACCATATCTCATGATATCACAGTGAGGTGATATCTCCTCTCTTTCAAAATTAATGGATTTATTACCTTGATGGATTTTCTCTTCTCTAGCTAAAAGGGATTGTTGATGTTTTGTGTAACTATGGTGAGGGTCATATGTGTTGACAAGGGAGACCACTACACATTCTGTTTGATCATCCTCCCTAGCTAAGAGGGAGTGTTAATGTCTGTAGCTTCAGTTGTATGATAATTTAGAATACATATAATACTTAGATATTGATTAATAATAATATTTTGTATTTGTATATATATATGATATATATATATATGTTATATTATATATATTATTATTAATTATGCAAACTTATATTATTCTAATATATGATTGATTAATGAAACAATATAATATTATAATGAATAGACATGTCCCATGAAGGGACATGTCTCTCCTAGCCTCTTTCTCAATATAAATGAAAGAGAGATTGTTGCATTTGAAAAACACATACCATATACAATCTAGGCAGTGCTATTACATTTGCAGCGATCTTAAAATCTTATCAATTTGGAAAACACATACAACATAGAGTGCTATTACATTTGCAACTATCCTAAAACTTAACACATGAAGAAAGAATGCAGAAAACGCTTGGCTGCTAAACAATCGAAGCATGGAGGGTCTCAGCAGAAGGCCCATGTTGCAAAGCATACTAAACAAGAGTCTTCATTTTATGCTTTTATGGCCAAAAGACCAGTAGACCATGTCAAATCGTCTACCTGGTACATCGAATTGGGAGCTTCTCGACATTTCACTCATTGACGGGACTGGTTAACAAAATACATGGCATTCAAAGATTATTTGATCTTTAAAGGAGAACAATATATTGTTGTCGGCAAGGGCAACGTTTAGATTACATCTGAAGGGAGAAATCTGATATTTCTCAATGTATACTATGTGCTAGGCATGGAACTAAACCTTTTATCTTTCAATCAAATTATGCGCCATTCTCCGAAGCTGGATGTAGTCTTCAATGTACACAAGTGTTGCATTGTTGACAAGGAAAATCGCACCATTGTTGTTGTTGGCCTCAAGGATCATGGTCTTTACAGCTTTGTTGACATTGGAGATTCTCAAGAGCATGCCATGGCAGCAAAAAGTTCTTTACAGCTTTGTTGACATAGGAGATTCTCAGGAGCATGCCATGGCAGCAAAAAGTTCTTCCATCTGTACACTTTGGCATCAACGCTATGGGCACTTATATCTTCACTATTGCTCTCAATTGGCTCAAGAGAGTCTAATCGTTGGATTACCTGAGATTCAGTCGCAAAGTCAAGGTGTGTGCGGGGCTTGCCAAGCAGGAAAGCAACATCAGACTCCTTTCTTAGATGGGGACTCTTGGAGGGCATCCAAGGTCTTGCAGTCAGTTTATGCAGATGTCTATGGACCAATGAACATTGCATTAGTCATTGGATCCAAGTATTTTCTATTATTTGTCGACGATTGCAATAGGAAAATGTGGGTGTTTTTCCTTAAAGCAAAATCAGAGGTGTTTAACGTATTTCAGAAGTTTAAGGGCTTAGTTGAAAAAGAGTTGAGATGTCAGATCATCACTCTTAGGTTAGATAATGGGGGGCATTTCATTCTACTAATTTCTCCAACTTTTGTGCTACACATGACATTAAGTGTTAGCTTACGACACCCTACACCCCTCAGCAGAACGGTGTTGTTGAGTGGAGGAACCACACAATCGCCAAAATGGTCTGTTCTATGTTGGAGCATAGACATGTTCCTGAGAAATGTTGGGCTGAAGTAGTCTACACTACAATTCAACTTTTGAACCAGTATCCCACACAAGCCACTAAGAAGATGACTCCATAGGAAGCTTGGTCTAAGAGGAAGCCCAAAATCAGCCATTTGAAGGTTTTTGGCTCTACAACTTATGTTTGGATTTGACATGCCAAGTGAACAAAACTGGATTCCAACAGCCAAAATTTAATGATCACAGGTTACAATGACAACCATAAGGCTTATCGACAAATAGATGTGGACACTGATTGGCTCATTTTCAATCGAGATATCATATTTGATGAAGAAGGTGGGCCCTTTATGCTCTCTTCTCCTATCCAGACTCCTAAAGATCGGCTTATGAAGAAAACAAATTTGGGTGTTAGGCTTCCATTGGCTTCACCTAAAGAGAGAGATACTGAAGATTTTGAACCTGAACTAGTGGAATCTCCAAGGCATGATATTGTACCACCAGATTTCCCTCTGGATAGCTTGGATCAACATCCAAATGAATTCATTCCAGGAAGCCCAAGACATGGTGATCATCCTAATTTGCAAGCAGATGGTTCCACTCTTCGGCCTAAGTGGTCGGAAAAGTTTATTGGCGATGTTCATGATGATGAGCTTGTTGAGGGTAGATCATCCAAAGACAAGAGCAAGAAGAACACAGTCAACTTTGCTCTTATGGCCAACATTTAGAGTGTCTATGAGCCCAAAACTTATTCAGAAGCAAAAGGGATACCTGAATGGGAAAAGGCTATGGAAGCTAAGTATCATAGTCTTCAAAAGAACAACACTTGAGGAGTCCTCCAAATCCCAACTTGTACGTCAAAAATACTGGTAGTAAAATCCTTCTTGTCATCTATATTGATAACCTGATCATTATTGGTAGTGCGGCACATTTGATTGAACAGATCAAATAGAATTTGCGCCAGACATTTGATATGATAGATTTGGGACTTCTACATTATTGTCTCGGTGTAGAGGTTTGGTCGACAGATGGCGGTATCTTTATCTCTCAGTCGAAGTATGTGAAGAGTTTGTTGGATAAGTTAACAATAAATGATTGCAAACCTTCATCTACACCTATGGAGAAAGGGTTGAAACTATTAGCCAAATCAGATTCACCTATGGTGAATGATCCGCATTCAGGCAACTAGTTGGCAGCCTTATCTATCTTCCAGCCACTAGACCTGATCTTAGATATGTTGTAAGCTCCATATCTCGTTTCATGACAGCCCCTAAAGCGGACCATTGTGTTGCAACGAAGTGTGTGCTGAAATATATGAAAGGAATGTCTAACTTTGGCATTTTGTACAATAAAAGCAAAGATCCTTGGCTGATTGATTTTACAAACTCAAATTGGGCAGGTTCAATTGATGATAGGAAGTCTGCTTCTGGGTATGTCTTCAGCCGTGGCACGGGTGCAGTCAGATGGACCAATAAGAAGCAGCTAGTGGTAGCTCTTTCCTCGACAGAAGCAGAATATTGAGGAACAGTAAAAGTAGCATGTGAGGCAGTTTGGCATTGAAGGATTCTTTTTGATATGCAAATACCTCAAGCAGGTCCTTCACCCTTATATTGTGACAATCAAGGGGTGCAAAAACCTGCCAAGAATCTTGTCTTCCATGAGCACACCAAACATGTTGAGCTTCACTGTCATTTCATCCACAAGCTTGTAGAAGATGGATCAGTACAGATGCAGTATGTTCCAACTGAGGATCGGAGTACAAACATCCTCAGCAAGTCTCTGAGCCCGGACAAGTTTGAAAAATTTAGGGGGCAACTTGGCGTAGTTGATAGGATGACCATTAAGGGAGGGTATTAGAGTATTTAATTATTATTTAATGGTCATTTAGTTGTATTTAGTTTAGTTTACTCGTATTAGACAGTTTCTATTTCAGTCTTTTGTTTACAATTGTTTCTTTTAGAAACATCGTCTTGTAATTGGCAAATCGCCTATATGTACAACTTCATTTTTATTATTCAATCAAGCAATTACCATTTCAGAATACCCTCAAGAGGGTCCTAATATCATCTGCAATGATAGCATGAGTGTCATTTAGACAATTCACAATCATGTTCATGATTCATCATCAGACACATCAAGATTCACATGCATTATGTCAAGTCATGCTTTCAAGAAAGGGGGTTAATTTCTTGCATGTCCTATCATGTCTCTATTAGCAAAAGCTTTCACAAAAGCTCTTCCCAATGATATTTTCCTCATTCCTTGAGATCACATTGGCCTTCAAGAGTCACACCCAGGGAGGTTGAGCAACAAAATTTTGTAGGAAAAGTTTGCTAGTCAAACTTAAAGGGGGATGTTGGAACTTGAATAATCTTCTTTTCCTTTCCTCTGTATCTTGTCAGATTCCAAGGCCACCTATACTGATGTGTAATATCATATCAGGTCAATTCAGTCTCATCATATACCAATGACTTGGCTGTGTATATATACACATGCCAACCCCCTTGCTAATCATCTCGTTTATTCACCCAGCTTATATACAAAGTTGTTTGCCTATGGGCTATTCTATATATCTTGTCTCTCTTGTATGCTTAATTTCTGTGTTGATTCAATGCTATGTCATTTCAATCTCAAAGCAATCTTCAATTTCTACACAAAAAATGTCAACTCCTTCCTCTCCAACTAAACACTGCAGGAAAATAGTATACTAATTTCCCGAACAAATATTATTGAAGTCAACCATCCCTTCAGAATCATTAAAAATCTTCCAATCGATTTACCATTTCTTCCACTGAAGAAAAATATGCAGCTTGAAGCAAGACTTACGATGACCAAATTAGACTTTCTTGAAATCTTGGAGGCAATCCACTGAAATGTCCTCCCATCCGATACCTTTCATATCATGTAATGATGCTTCTCTAAATATATAATCATTGCTTACATTCAGCAGAACTGTATCTTAATGTCTTGGTCTTCTCACAATATTGATGACTGACTAAACCCCCAATTGCGATGACTAGTTTCTGAACATTCTTAGCTATGGTTTTATGGAATCCTTGTGCAGACTCTTAGTATTATCGAGTTGACTGAAGTTAATGTGAAAAAAGATGCACATCATCTTAAAAATTGGTAAAATGAAATACAGATCTTCCCTTAATGTTAACTACCCAGAAACAAACTATAATTCCATGGATTACAAACACAAAAGGAGTAAAAACTTAAGCTAGCATAACCAATCAAATATTTACTTATTTGTAATTTGTTTCTCCATTCAAGGGAATGAATACAGTATAATGTCCACAAATATTCAAGGTAGAAATGAGATGTTAGATGAATATGTGCACCTTTCCTGTTCCAGGTGGGCCAAATAATAGAATTCCTTTCCAAGGTGATAGAAGGCCCGTAAAATACCTGTGTGGTCATTCATAAAACATAAAACCAAATGGATGCTGAATTTTAAGCCCAATTTATTAATCAAATTCATCCAAAGATCTTGTTATTCTTGTAGAAAATGTATCATCTGAAAAAATGAATATACATTAGGATCCACTTAGAAAATTCATGTGCATTGAATAAGGTCCTCTTCTTCCATGTGCTTAACAAGAACAAGTAATTGAAAGCAGAGATTTTGCATAAATACTTCAAATGATTTGAACAAAGAGAGTAAGTAAGCAAAATTACGTATAAGTGTTAACTGCAAGCATGCATTCTATAAAAATTTCATAAAGCTTGCATTGGGACAGCTATCACTCAAAAAGAAGATAATGACAGTTGGGCAAGAAAACTGAAACAACAGTTAAAATGAACACATAAGGCCACATTAGCATGGAACACTTACTGAAATATGATGGTAGGCCATGCAATCAGTTTGGGTTGTCTTTTTATATGAATATACTTTTATGATGATAAATATGTATTGCAGTTAACAGTGATTATAGAAGATAGTAATGTATTAGTTTAACTGGGATATTTACAAAGTAAAGAAGTTATATTAAGAAACCCTCTTGTAAAGATACTGATATCCCTTTGGATGCATTGTGAACATTATAATTATCATGATTATGATAGCCTTCTTGTGTGGCCAAGTACAGAACCAATTCTTTAAAATTATACAAAGATGATAGGTCCATACTTAGGATACTTAATAGGCATGACAACTGCTTCTTTAAGAAGTCGTTTAGCATTCTCTAAGCCCTTTATGCTGTCCCACTGAACATTGGGATTCCCTCGAAGAATATCCCTGTAAAAAAATACAAAAAATACAAGAGATGGCTTTGATGCATTAATTGCCAACTTTCATAGATGAAGAAAACCGTCCTACTAAAAGAAATCGATCCCTTTTAATGGCTTGTGAGAAGGAATTAGCTAGCTATGACAATATTGATCTCCACAATAAGATTAATTCAAATGATATAAAATTACCGGCTGATACTTTCTGCCAATGTACGCATTTCAACAGAATCAAATGCTGGCAGCAGTCCCTTCTGCCTGAAACAAGTAATACTTTCCAATATTAATATGCAAATGATGGAGCTCAATATAAACATCAAATTGTTCAAGAATTGATTGCTTTTGCTAATCCTTAAAATCAGAAATAAGTGACCAATAAAAGAACAAGTAATTTAAGTTAGCCCAAAAGATTTTGTAAGTGCATCGTCAGATGAAAAGGAGAACCAAGAAGTCTTAAAAACAAATGCACTGAATATGAGTCAAATCACAATTGTGAGAGTTGCAGGTATCATGAAAACTAATCATAAAAGGACAGGAAGAGACCTATAACTTGTGGTAAAGAAAACTCCCTAGCAGTGAAGATTCCTCTGTACTAGCACATCATTTCATAGACCAAATGCTCTTATCCAACAGTTTCTGAAAAGAGTTCACTGGAAAGCTTCAATTTTTTTCTTCCTAGATATTTTATGATATATCTAAATTAAAATCATTCCCTCCATTATGCGTCTCTTTCTCGGATTCAAATGGTTCCTAAACTTCCTACAGGGTTAATATAGATCAATCAACATGTCTACCATATTATCATGGTCAACTCCTCTTCTAGGAACCTCATGAAAGAATTCCAAACCACATAATGATCTCTACATCAACCAACCTACTTAAGAATATTTCCAGCCAATTGAAACTGAGCAAATGCTTGTGATTCTCACAATTCATAATGTATTGTCTCACAAATGCAAGTTCACATGGTCAACGACAAGCTTTTAAAAATTTGTCTTGGTCTCAAACTACATTACTCATGTAGTTGAGTTATGAAGTTCATGTATTTGCAGCTATTTTGGAGAGTGGCACAAAATGTATTTTTGAGCAGTTTCAAAAGTCAAAAAAACTGAGTTCAGTATATATATCTAAAGCAGTTTCCAAAAGCATAGTGGAATGGAATTTCTAAACCTAAACTCTAACCAGCAATCAATTTAACTTCTGTGATTTTTTTAAAAATAATTAACCTAAATAAACCACTAAATGGAGATTTTAAGAGTTTTCTTTCAATCTACATGACATGGAACTGATCATTCCCTTCGGAAAAAATTATAAGTAAACTATGACAAACCAGTTGGGCCAAATGAATATCAGCTATATGCCAGATAGTATAAATTTTTAAGAGGTTAACATAAATGTATCAGAGGATAGAAAAACTATTAGGCATATTTCTAAGTCCAAGTTGTCAAGGTGGTTTAGCACCCAAATAGTTAAAAATATGCATCAGTTAGCATTTGGTAGTATTTGTTTGATGTAGAATTTGCCACGAACACATGTTACAAATGAATTAAAAGATTTGTAGTGCTTGATTAGTGTAGCATTTTCTGGGAAAAAATCTATTAAACGAATCTGGATGCCTCTTCTGCTCAGTTTTTCTAATTGATTTTGGATTCTAGTGGTACTTCAAAGCTTTCTGGGCCTCTACAACCCCCTCTAAACAACATAAGCATTTTGTAGAAAATTCCATTCTTATAGGCTATAGCTGTTGCTTTCCAGCTACTAAAATGCCATCTACTAGCCATGATAGCAATGAAGCCCATACAGTCTGCTGGCAGACAATGAAGAGGTTAGTGTATAGGCAAACAAGGGCCAAGCCTCTGAAATATTCTAACCACGATTTCCACAGAAGCTTTTTCTTTTGTGTTTGATTTAATCCATTGCAAAACTTGGTTTGTGAATAAGATCATTAAGTGTGAATAGCATGAATTGAATTTGAAATGGAATTACAAGAAAGACGTTTTCTCAAACATGCAAAAGATTAGAATTAAAGAAATATGCTGGAAATGGCTGACCTTAGTTAATGTCTGAAATATATCCTGATTATTACAACATGCAGCTGAAAAATCAGAAACTGGATTGGATTCATCAAATGATGTACAGAATTTCTGCAAATAAATAATCTGATTGATTGAAGAAACACCTGCATATTCCTGTGATTAATGAATGAACTGTGATTCTGATTTGGAGGAAGGCGTTTGAACTGCAGATTTTGGCTCCTTTCCACTGAAATGATCTGTATTTGCAGCTTGAGATAATGTAACCAGAATGGATAAAAATTGATCAATAAAACTTGGGTTTGCGTCCAAGTTCAAACCTCAGCTGTTTCATCCTGAGAAAAGCAAGAAGTTTGCTTCCTTGCAGAGAGTAAACCTATAACAAAATCAATAGATAGCATAATGAATGTCTTCTAATTGTCCTCAGTCCCCTTTATAAAGACTCTCCTTCCAAAAAGCAGTGAACTCCTCCATAAATCCTGACTTTTCGGTGACTTAACTTAAGCATTAAGTTTACCATTTATTAGAAATCCCTCCAAGAATAAGTCACCAATAAAATTCATTTATAACTTAAAGTGGCCCCATCAATGACTAAAAAATAGGAACTTAAGGTATGGCCCCATAATGAATAATTAAAACAATATTTGCTGAGACTTTAAGCTTTTCGGCCACTTATTTAATTAATCATTTTATACCCTTATTAATCCCTTGGCTCCATATCAGGGACATTACAGCCTCTTCAGGTAGACAAGTGCAGAGATCTGACAATATAAAATTCTGGTGGTTGGGTATAGGTACCTAGATTTTTGCCTGAATTGAGTTATTGAGTCAAACTTCTTATTATTTATTTTATTTGAATCTGAAAAATAAGCCCGAAAACCTGGCAATTAATTAATCTGAAATTATTTTTTTCGCTTTTCAAATTCAGTCAAATGACTGAATTCTCTTTAAATTTAAACCCTAGGTCAAAATCCTAGTAATGGCCAAAATCCAAAATCTGGTTTTGGCTCAAACACAAAAAGTTAAATAGCCAAAATTTCAATGTGTGCAGTCACAATGTGATGTCCCCTTTCTGAAATTGGAATTAATAATAAATAATAATAATAAAATTAATATATAATAATATAACATTATGTCTTGAACAAAAGAATCGAGGTATTGAAGACGTCAATAAGTAACAAAAAATGTTTTACAAGGATTCAAACTACTAACCTATCATCTCCCAAATCACTTTAGTCTCTTTAATGAAATGCTCCCATATAATCTAGCAATTAATATATTAAACAATAATATATTGCCGTAATACTTGGCAAAAGAATATCGCGAGCAAATATTTCATCAATATATCGTGGCAACTATGGTTGGGAGTCCTAAACATCTTAAGTCGGTGCGAATACATAATAACAAAGCCATTGAGTAAATACGATAATAAATGATTGAGTCATTCCTTTAGTAACAGCGAGAAATGGTCATCGATAGGCATCTAAAGGGTGGATAATAGTATAGTCAGCGGTCGATATAATAAGGATAATGATAGAATTGTCAATGGTAAAGATAGCCAGCTATGATAAACATTAACACAATAACAATAATTACGTATCAGAGAAGCGTTCATGAACACCAGCCTTAACAGTAAAGAGAAGATATCAACTATGCTTAAAATGTATTAAGGAACTAAAAACAGCGATTCAATTATACTCTTAACAGGAATTACAAAGCAGAATCAAAAGATTTGTATAAAGACTATAAGTGATCAGATTAAAGAGACAATGGTTATTTCTCCAAATGGCAGGTATTAAGAAGTCTTATAAACAACAAAGACAATACTATAAACAGCGATTAAATAATGATTAAGGGAGACTTGCAAAAGCAGCGATTAAACATACCAACACAATTTGTATTCATAACAAGAGTGATTAGTTCAAAGATGCGATTAAGGCAAATATCATTGTTCATGAAGAAGCGTGATTAGGAAAGAATGTGACCCCGTTTCAAGAAGAGACACAACCATTTGATTGAAAAGCTATAAAAGAGTATCAACCTGCAAGTCAAAGGATCATGGGAATCATAGTATTTAAGATATTCAATACTGAGTAAAAGAAAGGGAAGGAATAGGAAGGAAAAAGACAGATATCGATAGACAGGAAGACTTATATCAATACATTCATATATTCAGCAATCTATCGGTATATTTATATACTCGGCAATCCCTTGTATGAACATCTCTGTCTCCTTGTTATTGAAATATGTGCATATAATTACTTCACATTGGTCACTAAATTTGATATAAATGTACGAAATGTAGATACAGAACTTTGTAATATATTACGTTGATTACGTTGATTGCATATTATATCTATGTTGGACTGTTTATGCATCGAATATAACTGCATTATATCAATACAAATAACTGCATACTATCACCTTAAATCAGATCTATATTAATCACATATGGGGATCAGGCTTTGTATAGTATATATTTTATTTGCAATATACATTTATATGATGTAAAAGCATATTTGTCAATATTACTATCAACGTCAACTGTCTACAATAATTAACCATATAGGATGGAAAGTAATTGCAATAAGGGGGGACAGTCAGGCCTCACCACTAGGTATACCACCTCATGAAGCATGAGGCCAAGAGGGACGAGAGATTCCATTGTTGAGCCTAGGGTTGAGTTAAGGGCACCCTATTGTAATCCTTCCACCAACTCATATGGGTGAGTTATTGTGATAGCTAAGGAAAGGATCCTTAACCATATGAGGTGAGTAAGGTAGAGTGATAGAGGGGAACAATGTAAAGGTTCCACTAGGTATGCCAACCCCATGAAGCATGGGGCCAAGGGGGCAAACTTCTAGAAGGGGACATTACACACAAAATACACACCATTGTTGAGCATAAGAATCGTCAAAAAGTACTCATCAAAACAAATACTAGACTTACTACAAATTTTGTTGGAAGCCCCTTCTTGTTAAAAACATGTACCTTTGATAACCTAACCCTAGAAGTCCAAAATACGACTTCCACTAGTGATATTTGGTAGTGTCTAGAAAACAAGCATCAAACCTCTGAAAGAAGATAGTCTTGTATTTGAAGTCCATAAAGATGTGTGAAGATGGGTCCCTTTCACAACATTTTCTTAGGGTGAAAAATCTAAAAGATCAGCTCTTTGCCATCAACAAAAGGGTGGGTAAAGATGATATGGTTATTAAAATAATATTTGCATATCTAGTTATTTAATGGTCAATAATGTAATTTTAGTTTGGTTAGATAGTTTCTAATTTAGTCTTCAATTATCGATTGTTTCTTTAAGAAACGTCGTCATTGTAATCGCCTATATATGTATTGTAATGTCCCCTTTCCAGAACAAACTTTAAATAATAATTAATAATTAATTAATTAATAAGCAAATAAATAATAATAAATTATAAAATATGATTTATTAATTGTATTATTGAAATAAAAATGAAAGAATATAATATATTAATTAATATAATATAATAATTATGAATGAAATAATAATATTATAATATAATATTTTGGTTATATTATAATACTATATAATATACACTTAAATATAAATAATAATTATTATAATAAAATAGTAGTTTAATAATAAACAATAATTAAATAATATAATATTATTTAGCTGTGAAATTAGGAATAACTAAAATAAATAAATGATAATATTATACATAAATGAACAAATAAATATGACAATATAATTATAAAACAAATATTAAATATAATCATATATTATATATTATCCTAGATTATGAATATATATTATCGTATATTATGATATTAATATAAATATTATATATTATCATAATATATCTATATTTAATCAATGCTATATTATAATCTAAAATATAATATACAAGTGAAGCGACTATTCCTTAAGGAAAAGTGGCATTCATTCTTGACGTCTCATTCGGTGAGGAACGAACGCTATTTAGGAGAGATCGGAAAAAAAGGCAAGGGGGGGAAATTATAGTCGTGGTTGGTTCGATTACTTTCTTTTACCGAAGACTCCGCTCTTATGCTACGTGAGGACATATTTATTGCATTCGATATATTTCATGGTTGTTATCAAGGTTCCGACTATGTCATGGCTTTGCTTCTCCACTCACGTATGTTGCCCATCGACAGATATCCCTGTGCTTCTATCATTGTATCTAAGTGATGATTGTCGCTATTATGATCATCGTAGATTGACTTCTCTTCCATGGCAATAACTAGTTTCCCTTACTTCCTTTCAAAAATGTAATTAAACCTTCCACAATCAATAGAATATGAATGTCGAACATCTATTATCATGTTGCCTGACCTCTAAACATTAGACGGCTCTAAGTGATTAATCACCGCTTCGTGTCAATAGCCTTGCTATCAATGTTGAATGTTGTGTTCCCTAAGAGGACCTATGTCGATAGAGATAATGTGGAAGTAATATTGGGTTCATCTCAATTTGAATCTTTGATATATGAGAAAGCCATTACTACCCAAAAACATGGGCATTTAGAATCAACATCGCTTGTATAAGGGCGAGCCTATGCATTTGGAAGTTTCTCAATAATCCAGAACATTCAGGAGGACAAACGTTAAATATTGATGAGAAGATAAGTCCATTCCATGCATGAAACACAGTGTTGGATGATATTAATACAGTTTGTGAGCTACAAATAATCATGGTTGCTATGATCACCTGTCACGGTAATAGATGAGTTTGATATAAGAATAATTAATAAACATTTGGAGCCATATATACGATACATTAGATTTGATATATATCGAACTAGAAAACTCAAGAAGTGATTACAGATTTATTACAGTATTCAAAGACAAAGTTTCTCCATTCTACATAACGCAAACACAGGTATAATTATTGTGAGTAGATAAGAAGGCAAATCAGGGACATACACCAGGTTGAGAAGAGAAGGAATTGTGTGAAGATCTTGAAGCTGAAATATGAAATAAAGTGAAGCGTTGATAAGGAGGATATAAGGAATCTCATAATAGCAGATTTTGGAAGAAGTCATAGCAGATTTGCGAAAAGATTCGAAAGATATTCATAGCAAAAGCACACAAGTATAATTGAAATTGTTCACTTAAGCAATTTTGCAATATGAGTCAATAATAGAGATATAATTGAATGAAAATTTAATGTCAGTTTTATAAGGGACATTACATGTACATTTCATTCTTTAATAATATCAAGCAATTACCATTGTATAACATGGTATCAGAGCCGAAATAAAAAAAATTAAAAATAATTATAATCCTAAAATTTTTTAGTGAACAAAATTTTAAAGTTTTTTTTGGATCCCGTGTTTGAGAAATCGCATTTTTCTGTAGAGATTTTTATTTGCTCAAATTTTGGAAGGCATCTGAGTTCATGTGATTTTCAAAGTTTTTTTGCTGATTAAAATTGCGGGCCACTTTAGGTATTTTCTCTGTGCAACTGCGCGCATGTAGTGTTTTTGTCCAAGTTCTTCTCAAGCCGCGACCTTCTCTGATATTTTTCGTCAACGTTTTCTCTATCCTTCATCTACATTTTCACTATCCTTCATTTGCGTTTTTTCAAAGTTTTCTTAACCCGCGTGTGTCATTTTTTTATTGAATATGTTGTGTCTCAAGACTGCGTGAAGAGTTCTACTCGCTAGTTTCCTCCTAGTCAATGGCCTTATTCTCAGAGCCCACCATTTTTTTGCCAATGACTAAGGTTTTTTTGTTGTTAAAGTTTCGGGTCATTTTTGCAAGGCCATTTTTGCTCGACAAGAGTTGAATGTTGCCGAAGTTTTCCTCTTACGACGGCTCTACTACTCTTGTATTGACACGTTTTGCAGAAGATTTTTTTTAGTTTCTGAGACTCACGGGTTTCTGCAACGGTTAGGGTTTCATCAAAACCCTTGGGTGTTGATCTATATTCTTGCCTCAAATCTGTAGTATTTTGCTACTAGGGTTTGAAGAAATAGTTTTGGTCTTTCAACGTGTTTATTTATTTTATGCCTTGGAATTCGTGCTTCAAATCCTACCTCTATTTTATGTACATTGGGATCGGTGCCTCGGGTTTCGTGTAATTAGAGTTAAGCCTTTTCAGTTGTACCTCGTCTTACGTGTCTCAAAAAGCATAAAATATGGCTTCTTTGACCAACATAATGTTGGAAGGCAATCAGAAGTTCAATGGTTGCAACTACAACACCTAGAAGCAGCGAATGATGACAATTTCTGAATATCAGTGCCTTGACCAGATTATTCTGGGCAAATCTACTCGTCCTACAATGGTGGGTCCAGATCGGGACAATTTGATGAACAAAATCGGCAAGTCGTGATGCTCATTAAATTGTCGGTCACCGACGATCAACTGCCTCAAATACCCTCATGCAAGACAACTACTGAAATATGAGATTATTTTAAGGGCCTACATGCAATGTCTGACAAGAGTTGTGCGTTATTCCTAAAGAACATGCTTTTCTCGATCATGATGGATGAGAGGATGTCCCTACAGGAGCATCTCACAAAAATCAAGGACATCAGTGATCAGTTGAAGGCACTTGGTCAGACAATGGACGAAGAAGACATGGTAGTAATCACTCTGAAAAGTCTACCAAAGTTTTATGAGCACTTTATTGAGACGCTCAACATTACCTCAACTAATGTTGACTTGAAGTTTTCAGATCTTTGCACTAAACTTCTACAACAAGATCAATGGGGACAGCAATTCGGTAGCAGTGCTAATTTGTCCTCCATAGGACAAGCCTTCACAGCAAACTCCTCTACTCAAGACAGAGGGAACACTCAATTCTCTTGGCAAAAAGGCCCAAGACAACTCCAAGAAGAACATCTAGTGCAACTATCACCACAAGTATGGTCACGTGAAGAAAGACTATTGGCACCGCTTGGCTTTTGAATAGAAGAAGCAGGGAAGGTCTCAGCAAAAGGCCAAAATAGTAGAGCACACTGAGGACACTAAGCAGGAATCTGCCTTCTAGGCCTTTATCGCCAAACGCTCAGCAAATCACATCAGATTGTTTGCTTCGTAGATCTACTCAGGTGCTTCTCAGAACTTTACTCATCGTCAAGATTGGTTCACTGACTACACACCATTCATTGATTCGGTTATTTTGGAGGAGAAGAGTATACTATTATCGAAAAGGGAAATGTGTAGATTCAATCTGGAGGGAGGAATTTAATTTTCCTCAATGTATACTACATTCCAAGCATGGAACTCAACCTTCTCTCTTTCCACCTTTTCTCTCTCAGTCAGATTATGAGACATTCTCCTTAGCTGGATGTGGTATTTAGTTCGCACAAATGTAGTATTGTTGATCGAAAAACTCGCACTACAGTTGTTGTGGGTGCTGAGGATCATGGTCTTTATAGACTCGTTGACACAGATGATTCTTAGGAGCATGCTATGGCAGCCAAAAGTTCTCCCATCAATAATCTTTGGCATCAGCAATATGGACATCTGAAAATACACTATCTCTCTCAGCAAGTTTGGGAGGATCTGGTTGTTGACTTACCTGAGATTCGGACACAAAATCATGGAATTTGCAGCGCTTGTCAGGCTGGAAAGCAACATCAGACTTCATTTTCGGATGGTGATACTTGGCGAGCTTCCAAGGTATTACAATTGGTTCACTAATGTATCTGAACCAGTGAACATTCCTACAATTACTGGGTCCAAGTATTTCTGTTATTTGTTGATTTTAGTCACAAAATGTGGGTCTATTTTCTTAAACAAAAACTAGAGGTGTTTAGCATGTTTCAAAAAGTTTAAGGCATTGGTAGAAAAAGAATCAGGTCAACAAATCACAACTCCTAGGTCAGACAATGGGAGTAATTTTGTTCTTTTGATTCTCCAACTTTGGTGCACATTATGGTATCAAGCATCAATTTACCACACCTCACACCCCTCAGCAAAACAATGTTGCTAAGTGAAGAAACCACACAATCACCGAGATGGTCTGGTCTATGTTGGAACATAGAAATGTTCCAAAGAAATTTTGGGCACAAGTAGTCTACCTTGTTGTCTATCTTTTGAACAGGTCTCCTACAAAGGTTGTTAAGAAGAAGACTCCAAAGGAAGCCTATTCTGGCAGGAAGGCTAAAATCACTCACTTGAAAGTCTTTGGCTCTATAGCTTATGTTTGGATTCTAGATGTCAAGCACTCAAGACTGGATTCCAAGAGCCAAAAGCTTATGTTCATAGTCTCCTTTTTTGAGTCTTGAGGATCCACCTCTGCAAGCTAAGGATTTGGGTGTTAGTCTTTTATTAGGTCCACCAAATGGGAGGGATTCAGATGACTCTGACTCTAAAGTTGTGGAGTCTCCTAGGTATGATATTGCACCACAAAACTTTCCTCAAGAAGATGTTGATATACATCTCGTCGAACCTATTCCAACAATTCCTAAATCATATGTTGGTACATCTACTCTCTGGCCTAAATGGTGGTCCAAGACCATACGTGACCTCCATGATGATGAGCTCATTGAGGTTAGATCGGCTAGAAAGAAGAGCGAACAGCAGAATATGGTTAATTTTTCTCTTATGGTCAATATTCATAGTGTTTATGAGCCTCAATATTATTCAAAGGCTAAAGGAATACCTGAGTGGGAACAGGCTATGGAAGTTGTATACTATAGTCTTCTAAAGAACAACACTTGGGTCCTTTCTGATCTTCCACCTGGAAAGAAGCCCATTGGCTGCAAATGGGTGTATAAAGTTAAGTACAAGGCTGATGGAACATGATAAGTACAAGGCTGATTTAACCTGATAAGTACAAGGCTCAGGTAGTTGCTAGAGGGTTCTCACAGAAAAAAGGGCATTGATTATGAGGAGACTTTTGCTCCCATAGCCAAAATGAGTACCATCCGGCTTGTCCTCACCATTTCAGCCCAGTTTGGATGGAAAGCCCATCAAATGGACATCAAGGGTGCACTTCTAAATGGTGAGTTGCAAGAACAAGTATATATGACACAGCCTCTTGGTTTCAAGGTTGCTTGTAAGGAAAGCCAAGTATGTAGACTAGAGAAAGCACTCTATGGCCTGAAACAGGCTCCTCAAGCTTGGTACATAAAGATTGACCTCAATGATCAAGGCTTTCAGAGGAGTCTTTCTAATTCCAATCTACATGTCAAAACTACTAGTGGTGATATTCTTCTACTTGTCATCTATATTGATGGTTTGATTATTACTAGAAGTTCAGCACTTTTGATCGAGTAGATCAAACAGAGTTTGTGTCAGTCCTTTGACATGACAGATTTGGGACTTCTACATTACTGCTTAGGTGTTGAAGTTTGGCAGACAAATGACAATATCTTTATATCTCAATCAAAGTATGCTAGGAGTCTGCTAGAAAATTCCAGATGCAAGATTGCAAACCTACATCCACACCTATGGTGTCATGCCCCCTTCCTGAATAAGACTTAATAATAATAAATAATGATTATAAGATTAAAATATTAAAATTACTAACAATGATAATAATATTAAAGTACGAAAATAAATGAATAAGTAATAAAAAATATAATTATAAATAACTAAATAATAACCCAATATAATCATATAAATAAATAGTAATAAATATAATAATAAAATAATAAAATAATAATATAATATATGATTAATATAATAATATAATTAATACAATAACTAATATAATGATATATTAATATAATAATATAATGTTTTATTAACATAATAAAATAATATTACTTTCCAAAAGTCACAACCATTCAACTCGTGAGGTATTAAGAGGATTGAATTCGAACATCAGGAGGAAGAACGATTTAGTCTTATAATAACAATCATGGAAACAACAGTATTAATCAGCTCAAATATCATTCAATCAACAAACTACATATTACGGGATAAAATATGTTATGGTGTTGTGTTAAAGCAAGTCGTGCGCTCATTTCTTCCGGCTGAAGACACTCTCTACCGCCGTATTCATTCTCTACAGATTGCAGCCTTATCTATTGAGGAGATTTTGTTCGAATGGGAGTTTCATAAACCACAGTCTGGTGTAATTAACAAAGAACAAAGAAAATAATATATTAATATGAGGTGGCGCAAATAATCTCCTCATTTCCAGTAGCAGAAACTCTTTTAAGTGTTCATCAAATGCTGCGATACCAATTTACAAAAGACATAAACTCTATTGAAGGGTTGTATGAATCCGCTGGTCCATCCTCTCACAGTTGGTTATTGTGAACTGATAAACAGATTTCAGACAGTTGTTCATTATTAAGATCTGAAGCAATTCAGTCACTGTGGTGAATAGTTTGTACTGTCAATACCTTTGTCTCATTTCGTGTTAACAGCAAACCATAAGATTCAAATCAGATAAACAGAGATTTATAAATTAAAAGTAGCTAGCTAAGTGATTGATAGAATTGATCGGGAAAGATAGTGATATCTTCTGAATGGGACTTCCACACAAGACTTTTGACAAAATGTCTGCACTATATTGTGATATAATTTTGGGGTCAGAATCAGTAAGGGACATTACACATGGCGAGCAGTTGAGCCCAACAGAAGACTAAAGTTGTGAGTGCACCTCTTGAAGGCATCGTGAGTAATGAGGCTACATACGTTTCTGTGATCAGCTATTCCTCTTGACCCAATTGTATTTATAGATCGAGGATCATCTAATTACTTGACTCTAAAATCAAGATAAGTTCTATCTACTGAATAATTCTAGAGTTTTTGAGTTGAATATTACGATGGAATATCTTCAATTTTGATAAATACATATTTCTAGATGTATTATAAATCTCATTTTTTATTACAATTACTATTTCAGGACTAAACTAGGGTAAATCTCAAATGGGGACATTACATATGGAGAAAGGGCTGAAGTTGTCTACCAAAACAGATTCACCTATGGTGGATGAAAACACATTCAGGCAACTAGTCGGCGGTCTCATCTATCTCACTACCACTAGACCTAACCTTAGTTTTGTTGTGAGTTACAACTCTAGCTTCATGACAGCTCCTAGAGCTAAACACTAGGTTGCAGCAAAGCCTGTGCTGCAGTATGTGAAGGACAATTATGACTTTGGTATTATGTATGGCAGAAGTAAAGATCCTAGACTCATTGGTTTCACAGACTCAAATTGAGCAACTTTTTTTAATGACAGGAAGTCTACATTTGGGTATGTCTTCAATCTGAGAACAGGTGCAGTCACATGGACTAGCAAGAAACATCAGGTAGTAGCTCTTTCCTTGATTGAAGCAAAATATCAAGGAACTGTTAAAGCAGCTTATGAGGCAGTTTGGCTTCAACGGATGCTTTCTCACATGCACATGTCTCAAGCAGATCCTTTACCTCTATTTTGTGACAATCAAGGGGTGTTCAAACTTGCCAAAAATCCAGTCTTCCAAGAGTGGACCAAGCATGTTTGTAAAATTCCCAATTATTTTTGTTTGCGGTTTTGAAATTATTTGCCAAGACTTTGTTTGAAACTCACAGTATTTCACAGGAAATGAAAAGAACCCACGGTATTTCATAGTATTCAGAACAAATAATATTAAAATATTCTCAAGAAAAATAAATATGCAGTGCACCTGTTATACAATCTGGGAAATGTACGTCTGACGCTAACCAATCTGAATAGTTTTAACAATGAATTCTTTCATTTGCTGCTGTTAAATAGACCCGCACTCGTTCCTCCTAGGAAAGCGAGTTGCTCTGCCAAAACATGTTGATACAAATTTGTCTCTGCCCACCACCCTTTAATTGTTTGCAGATTGTTGTTATGGTGATAGCTCTGGCATCCAACAGTGTCATCTCGTCAACTCCAGATTACCTCCTATCATGTAGGCTAGAAAGGATCTCCCGATTATGTATTTCACATGCTTTGTATCCGCTTAAGTGCCTGGAATAGACACATAGAAGCCGGCACAATCTCTTCCAAATGGCAATCTCCCGATACTCTTGCTCGACGATATGATTTGGATCGAACTGTGGTTCTCAATGTTTGTATCCTCTAAATCCCCTCAACAATCATAATCTACGTGCTTGGACAACTTTAGGCGATGCAAGACATAGCCGCTTCTTGATATCTTCCACCATATGGACACTACAATCTCAAAAGTCTTTTCCGACAGTTACACCATTTAAAAATCAAAGGACGAACTCCTGAATGAGTCCCAAATTCTGCACAATTTATTTGGTACCGCTCTCACAGTCTCAGATGATTTCAAAATCCCAGATGTCACTTAGGCCAGGTCTTTCACTGGCGAAGGTGATTTGAATTCAATTCCTGATGATGCTTCTACGTTATTTAATAAGATTTTCGGCCTCCTCCACCTTTTGAAGCATCCTTCCTTAAAGGAGGAGATTCCCATAGGAATTCCTGTAAGCAACTTATTTTATAAGTATAACTCACAAATTCTCTTAATTAATTATTTAATATTAGTTTATATTATAAGAACTAATATTAAATAATTAATATTATTTATTGAATTTCTTATTTAAGGGAAATTATTTAATTATTTAGGGGACATTACAATGTTGATCTTCCCTATCATTACATCCGTAAGCTTGTAGAGGATGGATCAGTACAGTTGCAGTATGTTCCAACTAAGGATCAAACTATAGACATTCTCACCAAGTCCCTAAGCCTGGACAAATTTGTAAAATTTAGGGGGCAACTTGGTGTATTTGACAGATTGACCATTAAGGGAGGGTATTAGAATAATATTTGCATATCTAGTTATTTAATGGTCAATAATGTAATATTAGTTTGGTTAGATAGTTTCTAATTTAGTCTTCAGTTATCGATTGTTTCTTTAGAAACATCGTCACTGTAATATGTACATTTCATTCTTTGAATAATATCAAGCAATTACCATTGTGTAACAATGGCTGCTCTTGTCATCAATAGTTTGCCAGCTCTCTTTGAAACTTTTGTGGAGTCCGTCTACTTGTAGTGTCAAATTTTCGCATTTGAAAAAGTTAGTTAATATTTATAACAAAAATAATGAAGACAAACTCAAATGGCGGAGCTCAGTTATAGATCACCTGAGAGTACACTTGTTGCAATATGTTAGGGAAAATCTAACATAAATTTCAGTCACACTCACATTCCAAACACAGCTTTTCAGATTACAGTTCAGTTTCAGTATGCTATTAAAACTTTTCTGCTGCAACCATTGGCACTCATCTACTGTACTTTCCTTTGTCAATAAGATAACAAAAATCAGATTTCAGCTATTGGAATTTCAATCTATAAGCACAATTCATTGTTTGGAACAGAAAAAATAAGTCTGAGAAAAGATTACATTGTCAGTTGTTATCCCATGCAGAATGTAGTAATACATAATATAACTGTAATAAAAAAGATAGCAATATCTGAAAGAAAGGCAGCATCTTGAGAGTGAAGAAGATGAATAGAAATTGTGCCATTTTTTATACATAATTTCTTATAAATATTTATGCACATATACTATAGATATTATCTCAGCTTTTCTCTCATCATTATTATATTCATTCTTTTTTAATTTTAACATATGGTGGTAGAATAGTTTATTTCTCTTTTCTTTGTTCCTCCTTATATCATTCCCCTCATTTTCCATTCCCTTTCCTCCTATCCCTGCTCTTCCATCCTCTTTAGATAGCTAAGTCTGCATTGCAACTCTGAATTCTTTCATCATCCTGATGATGAATCACTGAGTGTGATCCAGAATGTTTTTCTTATTCTTTTTTTCGTATAATAATGCAAAAAACTCACACAGTTGAATCCAAATGCACTCATACTCATCTCCATGGACCATGAAGAACACATGCCTCCTATGAGCAAGAAAATTTAGATCTAAAGGAAGAACTTCAGCAGTTGTCACTAGTTGAGGAATGTTTTCAAATAGTATTTATTAAGGACAGTTTCTTCATCGTCAAAGTAGTCTCCTTTGCCAAACAATCCCACCATTTGAGTCTAGACTTTCCAATACTTATCATTGTCATCATAAACAAAGACCACCTTGATACATGTTAGTAGGTCTCATGGTTTGCTTCAAAATCCTTATCAGTCTGTATTATGTTGTTATGACAAGGTGTCTTTTTCAGGCCTGTGTTTATAATTCCCAGCATAACGGAGGGGACTGGTGTAATGTCCCCTTTTTAGCAAACATGGATTGTGGATGATTAGCCTATTATTTCGACCTTCATAGGCTAATGAGATTGGATAGAGGGTCCTTTGAGGGATGCATCTTCTTCAGTGGTCAAAGTTTTGCAGGTTTGGCTTTCGTTTGAGGTCTCCAGGACTCCGTATGCAGTACTTACTATTTATAGTAAGTCGGAGATGTTAGAGATGGACCCCTGCTATTTTTAGTAAAGGGGTATGGTCGTATGCAGATTCATTATGTCAGCTCCCAGTTCAGACGGCGTGCAAAAATGATGAGTAATAATGGAGATATTAATATTTATTTGGCTAAAATAAATATTAATAGTTTGAGCTTATATTAT
>MU227748.1:2513751-2554312 GCA_018584345.1 Thuja plicata
AGCCTTAACTGGCCCCTTCTTATCTGCAGATAGTGAAGTCTTGTGGGTAACAATCCCCATTGCAGTTTTTACTTCCTAACAGGAGTTTTCTGTGATATCATATCTTGTGTCATGTGTTATCTATTTTCATGAATGTTTTTGTTATGGTTTCATACTAAAGAATTTATGATATGATTCCATATACATAAAGAAAGATGAACAATTAGATAAGATAATTTACAAACTGATGATTAAGGGTTAATGGGCTAACAAAGAAAAGTTTTAGAGGTACTGATTCACCCCTCCCCTCTCAGTACGTCATCTCAATATAATTCCAAAAGTGCTCATCAGTAACAAGACCTTGTAAAGATATCCGCAAAGATGGGATTTCAACCTCAATAGGTAGTACTGCCTCAGTGCCATAGACTAGGGAAAATGGCGTGGCTCCAGTTGGTGTTTTGTTGCTTGTTCTGTAGGCCCATAGTGTCGAATTCAGTTGTAGATGCCAGTGTCTGCTAGACTTACTTACAATTTGGTGTAGGATTTTTAGAATATTTTTATTGGATGCCTCAGGCTGTCCATTACCTTGGGGGTAATAGATTGAGGAGCAATGTTGAGTGATATGGAACTATTCACAAAGGTCATCAATGTCTTGATTTTTAAATTGGCCCCCATTGTCAGTTATAATTGAAGAGGGTATCCCATATCTACAAATAATGTAGTTCAGAATGAACATAGCCACCTGTTTGCTAGTGGCTTTGATTAGCGGCATGGCCTCGACCCACTTTGTGAAATACTCAGTTGTCGTAATGATGAATTTGTGTCCATTTGAAGAGTTGGGATATATTTTTCCAACCAAGTCAAAGGCCCATTGTTGAAATGGCCAATGTGTAATGAAAGGTAGAAGCTCTCTGGCAGGATCATGGATGAGATTTCCATGCATCTAGCATTTATGACATGTTTTTGAAAAGTGAATAGCATCTTTTTCCATGGTAGGCCAGTAATAGCCTACTCTGAGCAGTTTCTTTGCCAATAAAAAGTCATTTGAGTGTGATCCACATACACCTTCGCGGACTTCTTTTAATGCTAGATCATACTCTTCAAGTTCTAAACACCTAAGAAGTGTACCGTCAAGACCTCGTCGATATAGGTTATTAGTTATGAGGACATAACGTGATGTTGTCCTAATCAGGGCTCTCTTCTCATTTCTGGATAGATTAGCAGGAATGGTTTGGTCAGTGAGATAAGCAATGATCTTAGTATACTGAGTTTGGTCTGGGGTGTTCAAAGCACAGATTACTTGGTATTCAGGGGTATATAAGGCAAGATAGGATAGTTCTTCCACCAAGAAGTCATAGTGGAACTGATGTTCTTCCAGTTGTAACATGGACGCCAATGTAGCCATAGCATCTGTAGCTTTATTCTCTAATCTTGGGATCTGTTGGAAGGTGACAAAGACAAAGTACTTCTTCAGGTCATCAACCAGTTGCTTGTAAGGCATCAACTTCTCATCTTTCGTTTGATACTCCCCATTGACCTGATTGATAATTAGTTGGGAGTTACCATATACATGTAACTCTACAATCTTCCACTCTATAGTGAGCGTAAGACCATTTACCAATGCTTCATATTCTGAAATATTGTTGGTGCATGGAAATATCAATTTGTAATATTTGGGAATCTTGTAATCTTGAGGAGTTATGAATAGGACCCATGCTCCAGAGCCTTGTTGAGTGAATGAACCATCAAAGTACATCTTCCAGGGATATTCAGTTAGATGCATGATTGTTTCATTAGGGAATTCAATCGTTAAAGGTTCATCATCCTGGAGTGGTGAATTAGTCAATTGATCTGCAAGGACCTATCCTTTAATAGCTCTCCTTTCTACGTATTCAATGTCAAACTCACTTAGAATTAGGACCCATTTAGCTAGATGCTCTGTTAATGTTGTTCTGCTTAGGAGATATTTTAAAGGATCTATCTTAGCAATGAGCTTTACTATATGTGACAACATGTAGTGTCTTAATTTTTGTGATGCAAAGACGACTGCTAAGCATGCTTTCTCAATAATGTTGTAATTGAGCTCATAGGTGACTAGTGTTGTACTAATATAGTAGATGGCTCTTTCTTTGTTTGTTTCATCCTCTTGTGCTAGCAATATGCCTAGGGATTTAGCTGTAGCTGAAATGTATAGTAGTAAGGGCTTTCCATGAATAGGCGCCATAAGAATAGGAGGAGTAGCCAGGTATCCTTTCAATTCCCCGAAGTTTGCTTCACAGTGTTCATCCCATTTGAAGGTAACCCCTTTATGTAGTAATTTAGTAAAGGGTTGTGCCCTATCTGCAAGTTGTGACATGAATCTCCTAATGGACTAGAGACTCCCTTGTAGTGTCCTCATTTGACTGATGTTGCATGGAGGAGCCATCTCTAGTATAGCCTTAACTTTAGCGGGGTCTACCTCAATTCCCTTTGCTGAAACAATGAATCCTAGGAGCTTCCCTGATTGGACCCCAAAGGCACATTTATTTGGGTTGAGCCTAAGTTGGAACTGTATCATACGATCCAATATCTTTCTTAAGTCCGTAATATGAGTACCCCTTTCTTTGGATTTAGCCAATGTGTCATCCACGTAGTCCTCCATATTCTTGTGCATCATGTCATGAAATATAGTTGTCATGGCTCTTTGATATGTTGTACCGACATTCTTTAACCCAAATGGAATGATGTTCCAACAAAAGGTGCCCCATGCGCATGTAAATATAGTTTTCTCTTGATCCTCAGGGGCAATTTTGATTTGATTATAGCCCAAGAATCCATCCATTAATGAATACATCTAGTAGTCTGTTGTGAGGTATATGATCATGTCAATGTTAGGTAGAGAAAAGTCATATTTTGGACATGCTTTGTTTAAGTCTCTGAAGTCCATACAGATCCTGATAGTTTTATCAGTTTTAGACACGGGGAACACATTGGAGATCCATCCTGCATAGGCAATAACTCTGATAAATCTGGCTTTCAACAACTTCTCTAGCTCTACTTTTACTAATAATGCAACATGAGGATGCATCTTTCTAAGTTTTTGTTTTACGAGCTTGATCCTGAGATCTATAGATAACTAGTGCATGATTAGATTAGGATCTAACCTTGGCATATTGGTATAAGACCATGCAAAGTTGATCTTCATCTCTTTCAGGAATTTTGTGAACTGTGTCTTCTCTTCTTTAGACAAAGATTGTGCAAGGTGGATTATTTGAGGATTTTCAACTGTGCCCAAATTTACTGGCTATGTTGGTTCAATCAGTACTGAAGACCTTTCCTGAAAGTGTTCGGGGAGGATATCAAGAACCACATCCTTTGGCGCCTCTACGAGGTTTTCACCATTGGATACATCTTTTCTTTTTACTATTTTAGGGTATAATACTGTCACAAAGTGGTTTTCACCATCAGTCCTCCTTTTCTTTTTATTTTTTAGTTTTTCACTAAGAAACCTGATATCCTCTTGTGACATGTTCTCGCTCCTTGTATTGGTGGAAGAAGGGTAAGGTTCACAAGCATTGAGATAGAAAGCTAGGGTATAGTCATTGGGAAAGTCGAGGATAGGTGTAGGATTTGTTTTAGTCCAATCAATTAGGTCTGGAAGTATCAAAGACAAGGAATCAGACTCTGGGAAGGACAACATCGCGTTAGCATCAAGACCATTAACCAACATGACATGTTTCGTTAAGTTAATTTCTTCAATGTTTAGATTAATAAGAGTGAGATCGTTATAAAAAGGGTCATTGTTAGTCATATGTGGACCCAACTCTAGTGACTCGTCAGTAGAACTCTCATCATCGTCTCTCCGTAAAAGGAAGCTTCTTGCTTGTAGCCTCTAAAATTATTCTAGACTTATGTAATCACCAGTTTCTTCATCAATGATTGGGGGAAAGAACTATTCTTCTGCTTCAGGATTATCAGTGTCATTGGGAGCAGTGTTAGGCTGTTTACGAGGAGCTAAGGGTGCTGCAAACATGTGAATTATATCTATTTTAATATCTTCAGTGGTGACAGATAGCTCATCCCATTCATAATCATGAGATTCGGTGACCTCATCATCGGATATGTTTAAGTATTCAGCAATGGTTATTTGATGTACCCGGTTAGCTACCTATGGATCAAAGTGTGGTAGATCAAGGATATGTGAAACTGTGACCACTTTTTCCCAATTAGGATGTAAATCCTGTTGTCAGGGTGTGTCTTGAGTAAATGTTGCTATCAATGATACCTCTGGACCAGCTGTTGTTGTGTCTCCTACCTCTTGAATGGGAGGTTGTGCTAATAAAGGGGTGTGAAGATCTTGTGGTACCTCAAAGCTGGGTACATAGCATTATCCTTGGTAGTTGGGATCCTTTGTGCCAACATGTAATAATCTTTCATAGGACCACTGCTCTAGTTCATCTGTTTCATCACTCCCTTTGTCTGAGGTTGGACTGTCTTTTGAAGCAGGTTTATCAGTTTTAGTATTAAAACCTAGTCTTGTTTTATCTCTGGTATTCCAGAACTCCATGGGTATAGGCTCAATAAGCCCTCATCCTGTGTCATTTAGAGGTCCCTTTCCTTTGTATCCCATTTTTTTGAGGAAATCATATCCCTTTCCATATTGTTCTAGGGATATCTCTACATGTTTGACCTTAGCTTCCACCGGTTCTCCTTTGTAAAGCTAGTCCAAGACTGCCTGTTCTTCTGTGTTATCTAAAGATGACGTGGATGCCTTTATCATGCCAGTTGCTTTGTGTACTTCTGGCTCCTTGGATACAGTAGGTGTGAATGTCGAGGAAGGTTTTTTGTAGGATCTTGGTGATACCGAAAGTCCTGTCAGTGATGGAGTCAGGTCCTTCTTGTATTCTCCCATACATTTTTCTTCAAGTTTTAAGGTTTTTCCAAAACTCTTCATAACCATGTCTTTGGTAGTTTCAATAGAAATTGCATCTATAGCCTCCTTGTTATGTGGGATCATACTACCTACTTTGATATTATTACAAGTATAGTTAGCATCTGCAGGAATCGTCACTTCCACCCCATTATGTGGGGACTTTATGCACTGGTGGTAAGTAGATGGCACGACTTGCATTTCATGAATCCATGGTCTCCCCAATAGGATATTGTAGGCCAAGGGTAGATCCAGAATTTGACATATGATGTTCCTTTTAATTGCTCTAACTCTGATAGGTAGAACAATAAGACCTTTAGAAGATATTTCTTCCTCATCATAAGCTTCGATAGTTATTTTGCTTCAAGAGTCAATTGTCTGTTCTAAGAGACCTAGTCTCTTGATTAGATCAAGGGTATAGATATTTAATCCTGCACCTCCATCTATCAACACATGTCTAACAAAAGATTTATGAATGAGGACTTCAATATGGAGGGGTTGATTATGTGGATGTGTCAATGATTTATCATCCTCTTCAGAAAAGGAGAGGTAATGTGGTGCTAAGATGTGATTGACCATTGCTTGGAATTTGTCTATATCAATATCCTTTGGGACATTAGCAACATGTAGAGCTTGTTCTAGGATTTCCCTATGTACTGTGGATATTTTGAGCAACTCAAAAATGGAAATTTTGGCAGAGGTTCGTTGCAATTGATCTACCAAGTCATATTTTGCTCCAGGAATAGTAACCACATGTTTTGTTGTTGGTTTGGGAATAGTAGTAGTGGGAACCTTGGACATTGATGCTGGTTTTGGGCGTCCTTTGATCGTGACCTATGCTTGACTCCGTGTTATGACATTTGAGTGAGACAAAACACCTTTGATTGTGACCATATTAATTTATTCAGTCTTAATGTCTAGCATATTGATCACATTGTCATTATTGGAATAGGTGTAGTTGAATTTGTTACCTTTCCCTTTAGATGTTTCTCCTTTGTCATAATTAGGAAATGGTTTATTGAATGTTGTATGATCCTCATTGGTAGTATGCCCGTCCACTTTGATCTTACCACCTTCAATGAGGTCTTGAATGACATGTTTAAGTTTAAGGCAATTATTAGTTTTGTGTCCCTTGTTCTTGTGGAAGACAAAATATGAATTATCATCCCACCATCTTGATTTAACTGTTGGCTCCCATGGTTTGGAATCAGGATTTGTGAGAAGCTTGTTATCTAATAGAGTCTTCAAAATGGTCTCGAGAGGTTCTCCCAAAGGAGTAAATGTTCTCTGAGGTTTTGAAGTCCATGACCATCCTTTTCCATTATCATTGTTTGTTTTGGGTATGGGGGTCGTGACCTTGGCGTCTTTGCTTGCCTGCATGTTATTATTCAGATTGAACACCTTGGGTTTTGGGTTAAGTTAGAGGCGTCAACTACTCTATCATTGACAACATTATTGTTTTGCTTCCACCATTTAGGCTTGGAGTTGGAGTTGTTGGTTTTGTCTTCATTTTTAAGGGTGATCTCTCTCCTTTTGACCATGAATTCCTCAATACGAAGGGCATTCTTAATCATTCTGTCAAAGCTCGAGGAGTCTTACATTTGTAATGCGTAGTTCAATTCAGGCACCAGGCTATTAACAAAGATTTACATCTTCTCTGATTCGGGAATGGCCCTTGAATATCATGCAAAGATCTTCCTCCATTTTTTTAGGAAGTGTGTAAATGATTCACCAGTCTTCTATTTGGTATTACATAGGTCCATCATGGTCACATCATGTTGCATGTTATAGGAGTAATGTTGGATAAATCGTTGGATTAATTCCTCAAAATGTTTGACCTTAGGGTTCAGTTTTGAGAACCACTCCATGGCATTACCTCCTAAACTTCCTAGAAATAGTCGCATGAGGTATGTAGGTTCGTGCATGTATTCTATGCTCAAAGCACAGAATTCCCTCACATGATCGTGTGGGTCAGTTTCTCCTGTGTACTTGACATACTTTGGTCTTGTCATATTAGGAGGAAATGAGACCATAGTAATACTCTTATCAAAGGGGAATGGACAAATGGAGTCCAAAGAGTATGGTGATTTCAGTTTAGCATTCTCTTGTTTGAGATTTGTAAGCTCGGTTTGCAACAATGTGAGCTGTTTGGAAATAATAGATATAGGAGTTGGTAGCTCCTTTTCTTTGAGTTGTTCCACATCATAATCCTTAGGTAATTTGACACCCATGGATGCTAGATGGAGGAATTATTTCTCTTTATCCTCGTCAATCATCTTTTCCATTATTTTATGGAATCTCTTGCTTTGTTTGAGTTTTTCATATTCTTCTTTAGTGATTTCGTTCTCACTGCCGGACTCAAATAAAGGATGGTCAAATGTGGGTTCTTCTTCCTCATTCGTATCTTTAGGCTTTTGGTGTTTGTCATTATTATATTCCTCAAAAGCCTCACTCCATCTGTGAGTGTCGCTATCCATTTTTGGGGAGTCTAGATCAAGTAGGGAACTACGAGATGTTTCCCCTTGAAAGTGTGGTGTTTTAGGAGGTACTTTTGATCCTTTAAATGTGTACTTGTTGCGTCTTGTGTTAACCATGAAGTTGTGTCTCAACTTTTGTCAATGTTTCCCAAGAGTGTCAGGTAGAGTCTCAAATCGTCCAAGTGAGTGTGTCTAGGTGGAAGTGTCGTCCGAGTTTTGGTGGGAGTAAATGATTCCAGCGTCAGAGGGTTAGAATGCCCTAATAGTGAGCTGGGAACCAAGTGTTTGTAAGAAGCGGATAGACCACATGTATTGAGATAGATTATGAGAAACTGACAGGATATGCAAGGTGGACATTTGAAAATTTGTTTTGAAATAACAACAGGGAGACCAGAAAAGACAATAGGGGCAGCCTAAAGAGCCAAAAGGGTATCCAAATCAACTGAGACTTTCTAAGAAATTATCTTGCAAGTGCCCACTGTCCTAGATGCGAGCTCCTAGATGCAAGCTTTTGATGACACCAGATGCGAGCCTAAACCCTAGATGCGACTGTGTGTTGACCAAATGCGAGCCAAGATACCAGATGCAATCCTAAATACCAGATGTGATACAAGACATACGGGATGCAATTTTTTGACGCCTCTGTCAGTTTTGATCAGTTTTGAAAAGTTTGTTTTGGAAGTGCGTGAAGTTTGTCTGATTGTAGTTTGATTTCTGAGACCCGTCGATGAGTGAAAAACACATGCATTGATCCAGGATTGAATATTGTTGTTTGTTTGAAGATGTTATCTTTTTAATGATTTTTCAAACATGTCAAACAGATTTGCATTGTTAGGAGGGTGAAATAGACACACATCTTTTTCATATTCTCTAGGTGGAGGATGAAAATCTTTGCTTGTTGACTTAGGCACACACTCAAATGCTAATCAAAATACAGCCATCACCAAGCACACAATGGCTCCAATCATGATGTTGTATTAGCCGACTCCAAACGCAAGTGAGGGCATGATATGACGAGTGTCTTGGGGCAATTACTTTTTGCCTTGCACAAAGATTATCACCCTTTCGGGGATGAATCAAGAATTCTATCAGTTCAAGTGTTGTTTATTATTGGGCAATCCATTCGAAACCGTCTCCCATAGAATTGCACAAGGAAAAATTGAGGCATATAGCCCTATGAGTACCTGAATATATGTAGTCTCACAAGAAATATTCAAGCGGCTCCACTCTACATATACCCAAGCATGTTCAAGGAATGATGTCAAAATTCCATGAACAAAACCGGCTCCGTCTTCCGAGGCTTTGGCCTATGAGGAAGCAATTATTTATAGTGAGTTGGAAGGGTTGACGTAAAATGTGTCCTCACTTGGGTCATTCTCGGGAATTTTTTCCTCAACCGGCAGGCCCTCTACTATTAAATATACGTACAAAGGGTTGGCAAGCTTTGGATGTCTGGATTTATGATTCTTCCGAAGAAGAAGAGCATACTCTCCTAATCTAAGCCATTTTCTCCTAAAAAAATCAAGCAAACAGTTCATTCCCTCAAGCAATGTTGTGCTTGATTTAAGATGTTCCTATTTAATGAAAACAGGATGCTTGAAAATAAAGTTTGCCTTTGTTCATTCAATCACAATATTTAATGAGTTTGCTTGTTCAATTTCTATGTCCCAAAAGAAGTTATATGATGTAGTTGTTCATTTATCCCATAATATTTAAATGCTTTGTGTTTGTTCAATTACCGATCCAAAAGAATTATACAATGTGATTGCTTGTTCAGTTAAATCCAAATTCCTTTCAACCCATAAACTAATGTGTGAGTTTATGATTTTCCTTAAAATGAAAAGAGCATAGTCCTCTAGTCAGTTTAGTGATAGATTGGAAAATGTTCCTTAGTTTTTAAAGTGAGTAAATAGAGGTAAAGATGGGGCTTGGGCAACTTGAAAAACCACAATTTAGTATCTTTCATTCAACTTCCAAGAAGATCCTTTGATGCAACCTGCAAGCACTGGTTAAGTTGTGAAGAGACCAAAGAAATCAAACACGCAAACATTAGTGGTTAGACTAGGAAGTTCTCAAAAACATTTCCCAGATGCGATCAAGAAATACAACAAACGACACATAAACCAGATGCAACTTTCCTTACCAGATGCGATTGAATGCTCCCCAGACGTGATCCTAAACCAAAAATGATTCGGGAAATCCCGGCTGCGAGCCTCATTTTTTGCGGTGCGAGGGCGTATCCCGGATGCGATCCAGAATGAATAGAAATGACTATGTAATAGGATCCTGTGCATGCAAATTAGTGAAAAATTGATTCAAAATGAGGCCAATTTGGAAATCGTGCCCCACGGTGGGCACCATAAATATGTGTGTGATTTTTTTACCTATTTAAGAAAGACACAACACTTCAATAGATCATTGCATTAGCTAAAAAGGGGTTAGATGAGCATATAAAACCAACTAATATCGACCTATTGCTTTCTAACTAAGAAGAGTGTGATTAATAACATAATAGACCTTAGATTATGCTACTATCAGTGACATCTATGAATTAGCATAAAATATTTGAATTAAAACAAGCTATTTAATCAATGAGCAATGCATTCTAGTTCTAAAAATGGACATTATAACAATACATGGTAATGAAACTATGAGATGAAAATAAAGCTATCTAAATCTTGATAGCATAACAATGTATTTTCTAATATGAGATGAAGGCTTATTTGCTCTCAAAATTGTCTTCTATTTATAGAAGAATGAGGAGAGAGAAGGGGGAAATGTGCATTAATGAGTTGAGGAACTCATTAATGGTGGTGTAAGAAGAAATAAATGCCAAAGGCATTCAATAGGCATGGGGGAGACATGGGCTTAAGGAATCCTCATTAATGAGGCATTAATGAAAGCCTCAAAGAAGCATGGGAAGGGTGTAAGAGGATGGCTTTATAAAATGGACTTGAGAAAGGAATCTTGAGATTCCTTGACTTTCTCAAGTGGGTGGAGTTGTTAATCATTCCTTAATGGAATGTGACAACATTAGGAGGTGGGTTAGGATAGAATTAGGTTTAGAATTAGATTAGCATGGGGTGAATAGGTTGGGATAGGCTAGGTTAGGGTTTAGGGGAATATAAATGAAATGAATTAAACTTATTTAATTCATTCAAAAATAGGATATTAATTATTTAAACAATTAATTACTTTTTAATAATCAATAGGACTATAGCCATTTTAATTAAATTAATTAGGCTAGGGGAATGGGTTCATTTGCAAGTGAGCAATTGATTTAGGGATTTATTTAATTCCTTTATAATTAAATACTATAGCCATATTTGAATTTGATTTAATTGGTTTGAATTGATTTGAATTGTATGGCTATAATAGTTAATATATTTTAGTGATAAAAAAATCACCTAGGACATTAAATTTGATTTAAAATGAATTATGCCAAAATAACATTGTCATGACATAATTGGGGGTATGATCATATTTAGGGAAAATAGGGTCCATAGTTGGAATAGACCAAATCCAGGTGGTTACACTAGCCAGTTGGGTTCAAACTTCCCTTTTTGTTCATGATGTTGTTGATTCTTTAGATTTTCTTTAAGTACAAGATCTCCAACTTGGAATTCTCTGTCTCACTTTCTTGTTGTAGCCTCGAGACATTCTCTTTTGATAGACCCTTAGATGGTCGAATGTTTCTTTTCTATGTTCATCAAGTAATTCTAGCTCCTGGAATCTAGCAATCCGATAATCCTCATCAGTAATGAGGCCATGTAAATTGACTAGGAGAGAAGGTATTTCTACCTCAATGGGAAATACAGCTTCTGCACCATATACCAAAGAAAATGGTATTTCCCATGGAGGTGTTCTGATATTGGTTCTATAAGACCATACGACTAGATTGAGCTGAAGGTGCCAGTCTTTCCCAATCTTACTAATTTTTCTATGCAAGATCTTCAATATGTTTTTGTTGGAGGCCCCAACCTGTCCAGTCCCTTGAGGGTAGTAAGTAGAATAACAGTGTTGGGTAATTTTAAACTTGTCACAAAGTTCATACATGACTTTATTCTTGAATTTCCCCCCATTGTCTGTCACAATGGATGAGGGTATTCCATATCTACAAATGATGTAATTGAGGATGAACATAGACACTTGATTTCCTATAGCTTTAATCAAAGGGACTGATTCAACCCACTTTGTGAAGTATTTAGTAGCATTTATGATGAATTTGCACCCACCAGAGGATGAGGGATAAATATGCCAAATTAGATCAAAGGCCCATTGCTGAAATGGCCAGTTGGTAATGAAAGGTAATAGCTCACGTACATTAGCATGAATTAGGTTACCATGAGTTTGACACTTTTTACATGTTTTGGCAAAATGTATAGTATCATTTTCCATAGAGGGCCAGTAGTATCCTTCCCGTAGGAGTTTCTTAGCCAACGAAAGTCATTTGAGTGAGATCCACAGACACCTTCGTGGACTTACTCTAGTGCACACTTAGACTTGTCGTTTTCTAAACACCTAAGGAGAGTACCATCGAGATGTCTTCTATACAAGTCATCAGCCATAATGAGGTAACATGATGCATTCCTTATAATATTCTGCTTTTCATTTTTAGAGAGGTTATTTGGCAAGGTTTGATTACGGAGGTAAGAGTAGATATGAACATAACGGGAAGAATCGGTACCCACTAGGGAGCACATAACTTGGGATTTAGGGTAATCATAGGCAGGGAAAAGGAGCTCTTCGACTAGGAATTCATAGCAAAAGTGGTGTTCCTCTAGTTGAAACATGGAGGCCAAGGTGGCCATAGCATCGACTACTTTGTTTGCTTCTCTTGGTATTTGCTGAAAAGTAACAAACACGTAATATTTCTTAAGGTCATCGACCATCCTTTTATATGGCAGGAGTTTGTCATCCTTTGTTTGATAATGATCATTGATTTGATTAATCACCAGCTGTGAGTCACCGTAGATGTGCAATTCAACAATTTTCCATTCAATGGCCATCTTTAAACCATTCACCAAAGCTTCATATTTTGCAATGTTGTTAGTGCAAGGGAACATCATTTTATAAGCTTTTGGGATCTTGTATCCTTGTGGTGTGATAAAAAGGACTCTAGCACCAGCTCCTTGTTGTGTAAAAGATATGTCAAAGAACATTTTCCAGGCATGCTTTGTGAGGTGTAAAATGGCTTCAATGGGGAATTCAATAAGTAGTGGTTGTGTATCTTGCAAAGGAGCATCAACTAGGTGATCAACAATAACCTATTCTTTGATTACTTTTCTGTCAATGTATTCAATGTCAAATTTGCTCAGTATCATAACCCACTTAGCCAACCTTCCAGTGAGAGTTGCTTTGCTTAACAGGTACTTGAGAGGATCTATCTTAGCAATTAGCTTAATAGAGTGTGCTAGCATCTAGTGTCTTAGCTTTTGAGAAGCAAAAACAACAAGGCAAGATTTTTCAATAATATTATAATTATGCTCATAAGACACCATGGTTTTGCTTATGTAATATATGACTCTTTCTTTTCTTGTTTCATCCTATTATGGTAGAAAAGCTCCCAGTGATGTGTCGGTAGCTGAAATGTAGAGAAGGAGAGGCTTGCCCTGAATAGGAACCATTAATACAGGTGGATTAGCTAGATATTCCTTGATTTGCTGGAAATGTTTCTCACACCCCTCATCCCATTTAAATGTTACACCTTTATGCAAGGTTCTTGTGAAAGTTTGTGCCTTATCTTTAAGTTGGGAGATAAACCTTCTAATAAATTGGAGTTAGCCTTGTAGAGTCCTAACTTGACTAATATTGCGAGGAGGTTTCATGTCCATTATTGCCTCTACCTTTTCGGGATCAACCTCAATTTCTTTTGTTGAAACAATGTATCCCAACAGTTTTCCAAAAGTTACACCAAAAGCACACTTTTTAGGATTCACTCTAAGCTTGAATTATTCCATTCGGTCCAAAATCCTTTCTAAATCCGCTAGATGATTAGCTCTCCTTGTTGATTTTTCCTAGGTGTCTGATGCAGAGAAAACAACCACACAACCTAGATTGGTCTTTCTTTACTAGAAGAACCTAAAAATATTTTCTTCAAGGATTCTCCTTGATCCAAAAAATCCTTTAGGTTATATGCCTCCCCTCTTAGGTGTACTTACTATTCCACAGTTCTTCTTGTCTCCTAGGGACTCCTCACAAGTTGAATCTAATTCAGGCTTTAGGGATAAATTCCCTCAAATAGACCAAATTAAAGAATTTATATCCCAACTATATGGGGATTAAATAAAATGGTGGGAAGGTCTTTCTCTGACCTATTACACTAGGAAACACTCACTTTTGGAGTTCCTACACACCCACAATCTATCCTACTCAAACTAGGATAGTCAGCCAACTAGCCCTCCTTTCTCAATTTTTGGTGGACAACTCCCAAACTCTCCTAGTGACTTGGAAATATCCTTACCTTTTTGGATACCCTTTATCCCCTTCTTCAAATCCCAAGAGATGGATTTATGACTTCACTCCTACAGTATCAGACCCTAACTTTGTCCACGAGCCTAATTGGCCAGACCAGACTTGGATAACAAAGCAAAGGTTTGAAAATGGGTTCATGAAGCCAAAAAAACCCCTTATAACTCTTCCCTACACTCCAAATGGTCAATCCCAACCATCTCCTAAGTCACTTCACTCACTGAGATTGATTACCCACCTTATCTCCTACTTTCCTCATCAAATACATAGAGATATTTGACCTAGGGCGGGATGGCAAACCCCTCTAACAAAGTCTTCTGGTTCTGTGCTTCATGAATCTCCAAGGTGACTTCCCTAACTTTCATTTCCCAGAGGGCCATGCTTTTTTTTACAGTGGGAAAGCAAGTTATGAATCCATGAACAATACACCCTCAGTTTCTGGGTTGCAAGAACCAATGACCTTAAATTTTGCTTATCTCACACCAAACCAAACCAATGCACACCCAATAAAAGACACATACCAAATAAATGTTTAAACAAATGAATTCACTTGGGTTTTCATCTATACCAATCTGTACAGTACCTACAAATTCAAAGAACACAGTCACTGTACACAGAATAATAGATTTCTGATTGATTCTTCCTTCCAAAAGTTCCTACAATCATTGCCAACCCTATGAATGGTCTTCATTCATGTTTAAATACCAGTTGCAATTGTCATAAATAAAATTCAAATCATTATGGACAGAATTTGCAACTTTTGCAACTATACTGAGCAACTTTTAAAAAGTTGTCAATGTTGTCAAGCAACATTTTGACAATTTGCAACTTTTTGCACAATAGGCCCTTCTAGGCTTATGTAATACCATAAATGGATTCAAAACATTCCCTAAGGACCTAGACCTAGTGATCAATCCAGAAACCACAAACTTATGCAAGAAAAGGCCCATTTGATCACTTTGGCACTTTGGTTTATAATTGCACCTAGGATCCAAAAGATCTTACACTTGGACTTATTACATTATTCTCATCTACCAACTGATCCCTGAGGATCCTAATCTAACCTAAGGAAGGACATAGCTTTGGTGCCCTACACCATACACCTCAGGCCACTAAAACTCAAGTCTCTTGAGTTGGAATGTTTGCAAGTTGGAGTCCCAACTTCTCAATGTCCTTTGTTAGCCATGTAGCATCTTCCAAGGGCTCTTCCTTCCATTTTATTAGATACTCATGATATAATCTCCTCTTATTTTTTTTACTTACCCTGGTGTCCAAGAGGTTTTTGACTGTAGGTTGAGTTTGATGTGGAAGTTGTTTAAGCACTGTAGCTTCATGTGTCCCTTCTAAACCTACATCAAAGACATCAGAACCTTTATAGGCATAAATATCACATGCACTGAAGATGTTAGACAATCCAATTTTTGGAGGTAAATCAATTTTATAGGCATTGTTGCCACATTTCTGCAATATCTTGAAGGGTCCCATGTTCTTCATCATCAATTTGGTATACTTCCCTTTAGGGAGTCTCTTTTCTTAGAGGTGGATCATCACCATGTCCCCCACCTTATACTATCCATCCCTTCTTCTTTTATCTGCTATCTCTTTGTACTTCCCTGAAGTTTGCTCAAGCCTGCTCCTGACTGCTTGGTGAAGTTCCTTCATGATGTCTGCAAAGTCATTTGCCTGTGCACTCCTTCTTTCCATAGCAATGATGTTTCTTAACTTCATTACACCTCTAGGGTGTGTCCCATATACAAGTTGGAATGGGCTATGACTAGTACTCCTATTTACTGAGTCATTATAGGAAAATTCTACTTGGGGTAGTAGTGAATCCCATGTGTCTCCATGGTGTTTTGTCATACATCTCAATAGGTTTCCAAGTGACTTGTTTATGACCTTTGTTTGGCCATATGTTTGAGGATGATATGTTGATGAATATGATAGGTTGGTCCCTAATCTTTTCCATAGTGTTCTCCAAAAATGTCGAAGGAATTTTGGATCCCTATTAGAGACTATGGTCATTGGTAATCTGCGCAACCTCACTACTTCCTTGAAGAATATCCTACATGAGAGGAATCATGGGTTGCTTTACAAGGTAGGAAATGGGCCATTTTGGAAAATCTATCTACTACCACGTAGATATTGTCATATCCCTGTTTGGTTCTTGGAAGACCCAATACAAAGTCCATACTGATGGAGTCCCAAGGCTTCATTGGAATGGGTAAAGGGTTATACAACCCTGCATTGGATGATCTACCCTTGGCTCTTTGACAAACCGTGCACTTCTGAACAAACTGTCTTACCTCTGTCTATATTTTGGGCCAGAAATAGAACCTTCTTACCATCTCCAAAGTTTTTTCCAATCCAAAGTGACCTCCTAAACCTCCACAATGCTTCTCTCTTATGATTTTCTCTCTCATAGATCCCCTTGGAATACAAATTTGACTTCCTCTGAAAAGTAATTCCTTCTGCAACATGTAGTCTGCAAACTCACTATGGTACCTATCACTCATTTCCTTGCATACTTGGTATGCCTCTGAGAATTCTTCATCCTGTTCATACATCCCCTTCATGGAATTGATTCCAACAATCTCCAATCTGACTTCTTGAATGGTCATATTCCTTCTACTAAGGGCATCTGCAACCTTATTGGTTACACCCTTCTTGTGTCTAATTGTGAAATTGTATGCTTGGATGTATTCCATCCACTTCATGTGCCTTTGGTTTAACTTGTCTTGCCTATTCAAAAATCTCAAAGCATGATTATCAGTATAAACTATGAACTCCTTGGGCAATAAATAATGCCTCCATTTCCTTAAAGACTGAACCATTGTATACATTTCTAAATCATAGGTTGAGTACATTTGTTTTGCCTCGTTCAAATTTTCACTAAAGAAGGCTACTGGTTTCCTTCTTGACTTAGGACCCCCTATAGCCCTATTGCTGGCATCACATTCTATTGTGAACATTTTCTTAAAATCAAGTAAAACCAATATGGGTTCTTCTGCTACCCTCCTTTTCAAGTACTCAAAAGACTTATCTGCTTCACTTGTCCATACAAAAATGACACTTTCTTCCACCCTTGATTGTGTCAATCATAGGGGCACAAACATTGCTAAAACCCCTAATAAATTTCCTATAGAAACTGGCTAATCCATGAAATTATTTTACCTCACTAGCAGTCCTTGGTGTGGGCCAAGTGAGTATGGCTTCCACCTTCTCTGGATTCATTTTGAGATTTCCATTTGAGATGACAAACCCTAGGAACACCAACTCTTCCTACAAGAAGACACATTTACCCAAATTGACCTTTAACTTCTCTTTTTTGAGCCTTTCCAAAACCAACTCCAAGTAGGTTAGATGTTCTTCTCTTGTTTTACTAAAAATCAATATGTCATCTAGATATACAACCATAAAATGATTAATAAAAGGTTTCAATACTTCATTCATGAGCCTAATTAATGTTCTTGGAGTGATTGAGAGGCCAAAGGGTATCACCAACCATTTGTAGAGCCCTTCATTGGTCTTGAATGTTGTCTTCCACTCATCTCCTTCTCTAATCCTGATCTGATGGTATCCACTTTTCAAATCCATATTGGAGTAATACCTAGCCCTTCCTAGGCAATCCATCAAGTACTCATTCTAGGCATAGGGAATCTGTATCTGATAGTCATTTTCTTTATGGATCTAGAGTCAATACATAGTCTCCATGTACCCTCTTTCTTTGGATCCAATAGTGTAGGGACTGCACAAGGACTGATGCTCCTTCTAATGAACCCTTTCTTGAGCAATTATTCAACCTGTCTAGCTAGATCCTCATTCTAACCTGGTGTCAATTTATATGCAGCCTTATTAGGAAATGTGGATCCTGCTATAAGATCAATATAGTGGCTTACATCTCTGACTGGTGGAAGTGTATTTGTGGTACTGTCTGCTATAACCTCCTTGTGCATCTTCACCAAACTTTGTACTTCATTGGGTCCTACTATCCTCTCTTGTTCCTTTTCTCTTACTAATTTATTTTCTTCTCTTCTTGGTTTTACTACAATGGAAAAGCAAGGGGTGTCCCTTCCTTTAAGGGTCTTCAAAAACTCATTTTCTCCTACAACTAACACACTAGTCACTTGGTGTGTTTCTTTCCCATCATCTGGTAAGGGTCTCATTGTATACTCCCTTCCATTCTTAGTAAGCACATAAACATTTCTTCTCCCATCATGTCTTGAATTCACATCATACTACCAAGGCCTCCCTAATAATAGGTGGTAGGCATCCATCTCTGCAACGTCACACAAAATCTTGTCCTTGTAGTCTCCTACCTGAAACTCCACATAAACTTGTTCATTAACAAGAGCCTGTTGCTCTTTGTTTAACCATGAGATCTTATAGGGGTTAGGGTGAGGTAACTTATTCAAACCAAGCTTTCTAACCATTTCTATGGATGCAAGATTATCTGTTGAACCAAAATCTATTATTACTTTACACACCTTACCTTTCACCTTGCACATTGTCCTAAGATATAGTCTTTCTCTGAGGTGGTTCTTTGTTTGCAACAGTCTTTAATAGAATCCTCTAGAACATCAAGCATTCACCTTCTTTTGGATCACCATTCCCTCTTGGTTCTTGTACACTTTGTGCATGTTCTTCTTGAGCAAGGTGGACTCTCCTTTCTCTCCCTTGGTTATTCCCTCCATTCTTCTTTGGACATCTAGAGGACTGGTGTCCTATCTGGTTGCAAGTGAAGCATATGCCAATGAATACTCCTAGTGTCCTTCCTCCAAATATTCCTCTTCCATTGGGTCTCCTTCCTCTAAATCCTCCTCAAGGATTTTTTTCTCCTTCCTGGTTTTCTTGACCACTAGTTTCTCCCAGAAACTTGTTAGATGGTCCTCTACCACAAAACCTTCTCTACCTATGAAGTTTCCACCTCTCCCCCGACTTTTGGAGTCACTCTTCTTCCTTTGTTTATCCTCTATCTTCAGTTCCATTTGATAGCATAGATGTATTATTTTGGGGTTGAACAAAGCCAACTCATCTCGTATGGAGTACTTGAGTCCATTCAAGTACCTAGCCAACTTTTTCTTCTCATTCTCAAGAACTTTGGCTCTCAAGGTGAGTTTGTGAAACTCCTTAGTGTATGAACTCACGTCTTAGTCATTTTGCCTTAGAATTTGTAATTTCTGATGCATTAGGATTTCATAGTCTTTAGGTATGAACCGTTTCCTCATCTTTGTCTTCATTCTCCTCCATGTGACTATTTGTTCCTTCCCTTCATCAAGCCTCTCGTTCTGAAGGAAGTTCCACCAACTAAGGGAAGAGCCCTTCATTTTTTACTTTGCAATTCTCACCTTTTTTTTCTTAGGTACCCTATCACATTCAAAGTGATTGTCTAGGGCTTCAACCCAATCCACACATTCTTCTGGATTTAGTTTTCCATAGAACACAGGGAGGTCAGCCTTGGTGTATTTTCTCCCCACCCTTTCAGGGGCTTCCAATATGGCTCTTTGATATGTAGGAAGTTATTGTCTATCTATAATAGGATCTTCATCTTCACCTCATTCTTCTTCTTTAGAGTCTTCTTGTGCTCCTCTATTCACTTTCCCTCTCATTTTATCCAATTCTCTCTTCATGGCTTTGTTCTCTTCTCTCACTGCCTTGCTTTCTGCCATTTGTTCTTTGACCATTTTGGCCAACTCAACATTGGTTATTTGTAGAGGGATCTCCCTCTCTCCTTCCTCATTCTCATATATCTTTTCTTCACTTATTCTTTCCAATTAGGTTCTTAGTGACTCTGATACAACTTGATGCAGAACAAGCAACCACACAACCTAGATTGGTCTTTCTTTACTAGAAGAACCTAAAAATATTTTCTTTAAGGCTTCTCCTTCATCAAAAAACTCCTTGAGGGTCTATTCATCCCCTCTTAGGTGGACTTACTATTCCACAACTCTTCTTTTCTCCCAGGGACTCCTCACAAGTTGAATCTAATTCAGGTTTTAGGGATCACTTCCCTCAAATAGACCAAATTGAATAATTTATATACCAACTACATGGGGATGCAATACAATGGTGGGAAGGTCTTTCTCTGACCTATTACACTAGGAAACACTCACTTTTGGAGGTCCTACACATCCACAATCTATCCTACTCAAATTAGGACAGTCAACATACTAGCACTCCTTTCTCAATTTTTGGTGGAAAACTCCAAAACTCTCCCAGTGACCTGGAAATATCCTTACCTTTTTGGATACCCTTTATCCTCTTCTTCCAGATCCCAAGAGATGGATTTCTGACTTCACTCCTACAGTATTAGATCCTAACTCTGGCCATAGGACTAATTGGCTAGACTAGACTTGGATAACAAAGTAAAGGTTTGAAAATGGGTTCATGAAGCCAAGAAAACCCCTCATAACTCTTCCCTACACTCTAAATGGTTGATCCCAACCATCTCCTAAGTCACTTCACTCACTGAGATTGATTGCCCACCTTATCTCCTACTTTCCTGATCAAATACATAGAGATATTTGACCTAGGGAAGGATGGAAAACCCCTCTAATAGAGTCTTCTGGTTCTATGCTTCATGAATCTCCAAGGTGACTTCCCTAACTTGAATTTCCCAGAGGGCCATGCTTTTCCATAGTGGGAAAGCAAGTTAGGACTCCATGAACAACACACCCTTAGTTTCTGGGTTGCAGGAACCAGTGACCTTTAATTTTGCTTATCTCACACCAAACCAAACCAATGCACACCCAATCAGAGGAACATACCATATAAATTTTTAAACAGTTTAATTCACTTGGGTTTTCATCCATACCAATCCGTACAATACCTGCAAATTCAAAGAACATAGTCATTGTACATAGAATAACAATTTTTTTTATTGATTCTTCCTTTCAAAAGATCCTACAGTCATTGCCAACCCCATGAATGGTCTTCATTAATGTTTAAGTAGTAGTTGCAATAGTCATAACTACAACTCAAATCATTATGGACCGAATTTGCAACTTTTGCAACTATACCAAGAAACTTTTAAAAAGTTGTCAATGTTGTCAAGCAACATTTTGACAATTTGCAAGTTTTTGCACAATAGGCCCTTCTAGGCTTATGTAATGCCACAAATGGATTCAAAACATTCCCTAAGGACCTAGACCTAGTGATCAACCTCGAAACCACAAACTTATGCTAGAAAAGGCCCATTTGATCACTTTGGCATCTTGGTTTATAAATGCACCTAGGATCCAAAAGATATTACACTTGGGCTTATTACATTATTCTCATCTACCAACTGATCCCTGGGGATCCTAATCTAACCCAGGGAAGGACATAGCTTTGGTGCCTTGCACCAGTGTCATCTACATAGTATTCCATGTTTTTGTGCATCATGTCATGAAATATAGTAGTCATAGCTCGTTGGTATGTTGCTCCAGTATTTTTGAGACCAAAAGGCATGACATTCCAGAAAAATGTGCCCCATGCACATGTGAAAGCAATCTTATCTTGATCCTTAGGATCTATTCTTATCTGGTTGTAACTGGAAAAGCCATCCATTAAGGAGTACATCTCATAACTGGCTATGAGTTCCACAATCATGTCAATATTAGGCAATAGAAAGTCATCTTTAGGGAAAGCCTTGTTTAAATCCCTGAAGTCTGTACAAACTCGAATGGAATTATCATGTTTAGTCATAAGGACAATGTTAGAAATCCAATCAGGGTATGTTATGGCACAGATGAATTCAGCCTTTAGTAGCTTCTATAATTCTGCCTTGACTAACAACACCACATGAGGATGCATTTTGTGAAGCTTTTTCTTGACTAGCTTAATTCCTAGAGCAATTTACAAGTGGTGCATAATAAAATCCGTGTCTAGTCTAGCATGTCTGAATAGGACCAAGCAAAGTTGAATTTCTTTTCCATGAAGAACTAGACAAATTCTTGTTTTTCTTGCTTAGATAGAGAATGTGCTAGGTAGATTAACTGAGGTGCCTCTACTATTCCCAAATTAACTACTTGTATTGGTTCTATTAGTACTGACGATCTTTCCTAAAAGTGATTAGGAAGGAGATCAAGTTCCCCATCCTTCCGCGCCTCAGAGAGGTTTTCACCATTGGATACACCTTTTGTTTTTAATATTTTTAGTTTTGATACTGCCACAAAGTGGTTTTCACCATCAGACCTTTTTTTCTTTTTATATTTTCTCTTTAGGATGAGGAACTTGATGTCCCCCTCTATCATGTTCATGCTCATTGCATTGGTGGAAGAGGCAAAGGGCTCGATGGCATTGAAGTAGCAAGCTAAGGTGTAGTCATTAGGAGTAGAAATGAGGTTCAAAGGTTTGTTTGGGTTCCATTCAATGAACTCGAGATGAACAAGGGGTAGAGACCCACGGGGTTCCAAGGATAGCATCAAGTTATCCAGATCAAGGTCTTCAATAGGTAAGAGAAGATCTATGATGGCACTCTCCAAAGGATTTCCTAGACTATGATTCATTCTAACACTTCTAGTGGAGTCATTATTGGTAGTACATGGATTTAATCTGTTTGACCTAGCATTAGCGTCCTCCCTTCCTTCTCGAGAAGCCATCCACTCCAGGAAAACACTCATTGGCACAACCTGAATTCTTGAAAATGGGATATGTGGGTGAGGAGCCATGTCCATTTCTTGAAGGTCTCAAAGGTCCCAAGCTGCTTCTTCTTCTGATTCACAATCCCATTGTTCTATTGTAAGATTATTCCTATAACCAGTGGATGTAAGACCACCTCTATTTCTAGTTGATGCAGAGGCATGATTAGAGCGTCGGTCAAAATCCCAGTTTTGAGTAGCAGAGGCGAGGGCATTCCTAAGCTCCTTTCTGAAACCCTAGTTGATGTTAGATGGAAGAGGCAACCTTTCCTCATCTTTGGAAGAACAATCATCATCAGGAATAAGGACGGGTTCTGGTTTGGGATGTTCACTTAGAGGTCCAGCAATGTGAACACTTTCTCCCCGTAGGACATGAGGTAAAAATTTGTGAACTACATCCACTTCAATATCCATGGTAGCATCAGAGAAGGAATCCCACTCATACTCATTGGAGTTTGTTTCGATTGAATGATGCAAGTCTAACACATGTGTAGGAGCCACAATTTGCCCCAGGTTAGGATGTTGTTCTTGTGAAGCATTATATTGTCCACAATCAAATTGAATACGAGCATGATCTCTATTCTCCAAATATCAAGAGAGAGTCCTTGGGACATTGAGATAGCTATTGTTTTCATGTTGTTGATTTGTTCCACATTGAGTAGAATCATCCTCTGATTTTTGAGAGGCACGAGGAGAAGCCTCCTCAATAGCGTGTATCCTTTCATTTGAGAAATGAGGTAAATCAAGGACACGGGAGGTAAAAACAAGTTGTCCCCAGTTAGGGTGTCTATCTTCTATATCTAAGTGCATGTCTGGCTCTTGAGTTGACATCTCTGTCACCTTTGTTGAAGCACTAGATCCATTTGGTTCAAAGGAAGCTCTATGAAATGCTGGAACGTAAGGTTCCCCTTGATATGCTAGATTTTGAGTAGTGGCACACATTAGTTTCTTTAAAGGAAGAGGGATACCCTCTGCTCCATCTTCAGTGTCTGTGTCATATGCATCCATGTGAGAGCTCCTGGGATGGACTTTCTTCTCATGGTACCGCAAGTTCAACATAGAGGGGTTGTATTAGATCGTTGTATTTTCCCAGGGGTCCCTTACCTTTGTATCCCATTTGTTTCATTATTTGATATTCTTTCTCGTACTTATGTGGGAAAATTTCCACATGCTTCACTTCATTATCTTGTTCTTCATCCTTGTACATCCATGCAAGAACAACTTTATCTTTATTCTCTTCTGAAAGGGACACACGTACCTTTACCATTCTAGTTCCCTCATGTATTTCTACTTGTTGGCCATTTGAAGGTGGGAAGGGTGAGGATGTCATGCCATAAGATCTAGGAAATGTAGGAAGAGAAGTTAACTGGTATTCTCCCATGCTTGTGTTAATAATCTTAAGTTTTTCCTCAAAGCTCTTCATTAGTTCCTTTTGAGCCATTTCAAAAGTTTGTGATGCCTCCTTGTTGTGTGGAATCATACTCCTGACTTGTTTCAAAGTGTTAAAAGAGTAGGCACTATCAGCTGGAATGGACACTTCTACCCCATTGTATAGAAATTTCACACATTGATGATAAGTGGAGGGGACTGCTTGCATGTCATGGATCCATGGTTTGCCTAGAAATATGTTATATGAAAGAGGCAGGTCAATTACTTGACAGGTGACATTTCTTTCAATAGGGCCCACTCTGATAGGGAGCACCACTAGTCCTTTTGATGATCTCTCTTCCTCATCATATGCTTGGATAGTTATCTTCTTCTAAGGATCAATAGTGTGTTTAGAAAAACCTAGTGTTGTGACTAGCTTGAGAGTAAATATATTCAAACCAGCGCCTCCATCTATCAAAATGTGATTAACCTGATGTTTGTGAATCAAGACATCTATGTGCATAGGATGATTATGTGGGTGACTAAGGGCTTTGTCATGTTCTTCTAAGAAAGATAGATAATGAGGGGAAGTCAAGTGATTCCCCATGGTCTGGAACTGACCAACATCAAGGTCTTTGGGAACATTAGTTTCCACAAGTGCAGTCTCGAGGATTTCCTTATGCGATGGTGACAATTTAGCAATTCTAGGATGGAGATCTGGGCAGGAGTTCATTGTAACTGATCAACCAAATTGTAGTTCAAAATAAATTTCTTTGATGATGAGGGTTTGTCTATTGGTGCAACAATTTTCTTAGGTGCAGATGCCACCCCCTTAAGAGTGACCTTGGGTTGACCCTGAGTGACCAAATTGGTAGAATTAGTTTCTTTGTCATTAACAATGATGACATTGATTGACCTGTCAGAGGGTTCGAGCATGTATATCACATTGTTAATGTTGGTATAGGTATGATTCACCGTGGTTCCTGGGGCTTTTGAGGATTATCCTTTCTCATAAGATGGCAAAGGTTGCTTGAAGGCTTTATGGTCATCGTTCGACCCGTGAGTACCAATTGTGATAGTCTTATTGTTAATCAGATCTTGTATCACATGTTTCAGCTTCATACAATCGTTTGTCAGATGTCCTTTGTTCTTATGAAACTCACAGTAGTGATTGTCATTCCACCATTTAGGTTTTACCTCAGGCTCCTAAGGTTTTGAGTTAGGGATTGTGATGATCTTATTAGCAACCAATGTCGTTAACGCATCTTCCAAAGGCTTTCCAAGAGGAGTAAAATTTTGCTTGGGTCATGGCATCCATGGTACCTTATCTTTCAGAGAGTCCTCAACGTTCTTAGGAGCGTTGGGAGTACCCAAATTATGCCTGGCACCCTATATGCTATTAGTGAGGTTAAATACATACTCATTAGGTTTAAACTCAGGTGAGTCAACTACACCATCGTTAACCACGTTGTGATTCTTATTCCAATATTTACTCGTGTCCTTGTTATTGCCATTATTAGATAATTTTGCATCTTTGTTCAAGGTTATATCTCCTTTCCTTACGAGAACATCTTCGATCCTCATAGCGCTATGAACTAAGTCACTAAAAGAGGTGTGTTTTTGCATTTGCATTGCATAATTCATCTCAGGAACCAGGTTGTTGATGAAGATTTCAATCTTTTCTAGTTCAGGTATTTGCCTAGGATATCTTGCAAAATCTTTCTCCACCTATGGAGAAATTTAACAAATGATTCACTAGCGTGTTGCTTATTGTTGCCTGTATTTAGCATTGTAACCGTGTGTAGGATGTTGTATGAGTAGTGATGGATGAACCTTTGTACAAGCTCATTGAATGTCTGAATATGAGGTGTGAGCTTTGTGAACCATTCCAAGGCTTGGCCACTGAGGCTCCGCGGTAATAGTATCATTAGATATGTCTTCTCATGCATAAACTCCATAATAAGAGCACAAAATTCTCTTATGTGATCTTGAGGATCATCTTCACCATTGTATTTGTCATACTTAGGAATTTTAACCTTTGGGGGAAAAGGTGGCATGTGCAAGTTTTTAGAAAATGGGAAGGGACATATAGGCTCCAATGAGTACTTGTTGCATGCACCCTAAAATGGTTGCCTAGACTATAGGCCCCATTTATCATTTTATCAAATTCCTGAATCAATGTTTTGCAACATTTTCAATTTAAATCAATCTCCTTGATCAAATTGTAATTAATTCAATTATTTCAATATTTCCTAAGGTTTGATCATTTTTATTCAATGAAAAGATTTAATCTCCTTTTTAATTAAATAAAATTTATCTTATTTAATTAAATTAAATTTCTCCCTTTTAATTAAATAAAATTCATCTTATTTAATTAAATTAAATTCCTCCCATTTAATTAAATAAAAAATTTCTAATTTATTTAATTAAAAGAAAACTCCTCTTTTAATTAAATAAATAAAAATCCCCACTTAAAGCACTTTATTTGATGAAAAAGGAAATAAATTAAATAAAAATTAAATTAAAATCCATTTTTCTTCACATCTTTCTAAGTGGTGGGCTTTTTGCTTTAATGGGCACATGGATCAATCAAGATTTAATCTCCACCATTGCTCATTTATTTTTGCCTCTTAATCTCAACCGTTCACTTTCCTATATAAGGAAATCTCTCCTCATTTTTATATAGAATTTTTAGGTATTGTTATGCTGTAGGTTTGGAGAGCAATTTTGGAAGAGAATTTGAGCACTTTGGCTTGGATATTGCAACTTCTCTATCTTCTTGTCTTCTTCTTCTTGCATCCATGGCTATTCATGTAGATTAGATTCATATTAGATTAAATTCATATCTCCTTTCATAGAATAGTCTTGCATTGTTATCATTTAGACTAATTTCCTTTATTGCATTGTTATCATATATATTAATTCCATTATCATATAGACAAAATCATGCATTATCATATAGAATCTCTCATTTTATGGTGTACTTACAGGGGCACAAACTAGGTCAATCTGAGGGCCTCCATTACAAACCCTTGCACTCCATGAATAGAGAGCTATGAGTCGCCATTTGAGACCTCATTCTTGAGCAATCTTGAATATAATGACTCATAGAAGTGTGACACATTTTTAGCACACACTTGCTAGGAGGTTGTTCCTTTGCTTTCTTTAGTTCCCTCAACTCACATCTCATGTCTTGTATGTGTTGGTTGAGAATAGTAATAGGTGACTCCTCTTCTTGTTGTACGAGTCCCTCAATGTCAAAATCAGGTGGAGTATTAACACCTATTGACACAAGATGCATGAAATACTTGTCATTGTTCAATTGCATAATAGTGTGCATCATCTTCTGAAAGTGTTTATCTTGTTGGCACTTCCTAATCTCTTCGGAAGTGGGCTCCTCTATGGAGGAATAAGCACTTGTGTGTTGACTTTGGTGGTCATGTTGGGACCCCTAATTGTAAATCGACATGGTTGATGTGTTGTGTGTGACCAAGGTTGATGAGTCAAATAAGGGTACTATCTATTGTGGAACTGAAGTGTCCTTTTGTGAGACCTTGAAATTTGTTTTGGCTTTCTGACAAGAAGGTGGGCCTCGAGAAAAGTTGTCGATAGCTTTTCCCTTGGAATCAAGATCAACTTTTTGACTTCTCATTTGGACCATGTACGACAATATGTGACTAACGTCTCTAGAGGATCAAGTTGTCAAGTCAATGTCAAAGCTTCAAAGATTTGTTTGATGGAGAAAGAGATTGGATGTTGAACTTGTACAAGGTATCATGCGTTTAAGGTCTGAATACCTACTAGATGACACTTTTGAAAATGATGATAAGTAACCAAGAGCAAAGAGAAAATATGATCGAGAGGTTTACGAGAAGCTAGGACAAAGGATAATGACAAATCTAACCACCAGATTTGAAAGTTGGGAAAGATCGTGACAAGGTATGATAACTATTGTTGCAAAAGTGTGACCAAATAACAAAGATTTTAAGATTGGACCAATTTCAACTTATATCCCATAAGATAATTCATGAGTTCCCATACGACAATACACCGGTCCTCATATGAGTTTTTTCCCTCTAAGTGCTCTATCATATGACAAATGTAATAGAATGAAATGATAAAAGATTCTAGAATAGTTTGCCACTTGTGAAAGATTTCAAACAATGTTGTCTAATTTTTGAGGTAAAAATATTGGTGTTTACTATTTTTTGTTGTCAGTGTTCTTGTTTGTAGGACATGTCAAGTTTCAAGGTGTACAAATAGATCAAGCACAAAGAGTGAAAAAACAAACACTTTCTACCCTATAGTCAAATTGGCTTAGTATCACAATCTTTTCCCATGCTTGATATTGCTTTGCCTCACACAAACTGATATTGGCTTTTTTTGGGACTATGCACATTGTGGGTTTTGGAGAGAGACTCAATGCTCGAATCGCACAAGATCCATCATGCCACATTCATGCTTTAAAACATCCTTGGTAATACATATGTTGGGTGTAAAATCTTGGGGTGATCTGGGTAAAGTCCACTTGGATCAATCCTTGCACAAAGATTATGATACTTTCAGAGGTAGTTTGGGTATCCTCTATCTAAAAGTGTTTAGTAAATTCATCCATTCATGACTACCCCTTGTAGTTTTGCAAGAAAAATTAAGGCATATAGCCCTACAAGAACCCAAAATGTATAGTATTTCATGTAATATTGAGACCTCTTGGCCCTACACAAGTTGAATGTATCTCCCTTGTAGTCTTGTAAACAAGATTAAGACCAAGAATGACCCTACAAGCTCCTAGTAAAATGTAGTTCTTGCTTAGATTGAGGAAACAAGGCCCTACAAGTGAAGAGGCATTAGATTTAGAAAATATCCATGTATTCCCTCTCTTTGGATTGAAGGTAGCATTTGATTATAGTAGGGTGGAAGTAGCCAGGTCTGCTTGTTCCCCACTTGGGTTGTTCCCAAAATATTGCTCTCTTGGCAGGCCCTCTAAAGGTAAATGCAAGAAAAGTAAATGGATAGCTAGTAGAGGTCAAGATTTCTTATTTTTCAAGAGGAAAAGAGCATACTCTCCTACTCCATAGTATCTCCTAAACACATCAAGCACATGTTCATTTACCAAAAGAAAAGTGTTACTTGCTCAAGTTCAATTAAACATGTTTGGGTGTTTTATTCTCAAGAAGAGAAGAGCATACTCCCCTAATGTCTAATCTTACCAAAAAAAACAACACTCTAATTAAGCTAGGTGCCTAATAAATCCACTAAGAAGACACACATTTTGTTTGGTTGATGTAATATCAAGGCAACCTGCAAGCACAATCATTAGTTGTCTCAACTCCCCTATGACAAGCATCCTACAAGCACAAACTGTTAGTAGTCTTATCAAAATAGTGTGCAAGTGTAACTTTGTCAAGTGAATCTTCCTCAAAATGTCCTGCAAAAAATAGTTAGGTTGCAAAACCAGATAGTAAAAAGATCATAGAATACATGTAGAAGATTAGAAAACCAAAATCAGCTTGAGATAAACCCTAAAAATTCTCATTGTTTTCCAAACAACAAAGTACAAAATACAGACTGGCATTAAAACTCGTATGACAATACATCAGCTATCATACGAAAAACCAAGTTCTGACAAATACCCGTACGACAAATCTAGTAGCTTGAAATGATGGAAGACAACAAATGAAAGATCATCTGACAATATCCCTATTCCCAGATGACAAAGTACTATTCTAATATTTTTTGTATGATAAAGGACATATAGCAGTACAATATAAAGCATAGTTTCGTCAAACATATGCAGAAAATCATGAAAATGAGGCAAAAACACAACTTTTTGCCCCATGATGGGCGCCAAAAATGTGTGTGGTAAAATGTGTGATCAATATATGCAACTAAGCACTTCAATAAACTATTATATCAAAGGGGTTAGTGAAAACATAAGATTCAAAGCATTATCATAAAACCCTAAAAACTGGCTTATTGCTTCCTAGTTGAAGCGAGTATGATTCTCATAGATATCCATCAGTTTTGGACATAGAGAAATTGGTGAATTGACTACTCCAAAATGGAATATTCAATGTAAAGAGGATGAGCAACATGCATAGACTTGCATACTTAGCTCTCAAAACTTAGAAAATGAAAGATGCAAATGAGCTATCAAACTATGAATGAAGTTGAAGCTAAAATGCAAATGCAAGCTACTAATGTAAGAACAATGCATCTACTATTAAGCTATGAAAGGAAACTAGAATGTCATTAAGCTAAGAAATGAAGCTAACACTGCTAGAATAAAAGAAACTACTATGAAAGAAAATAACTATATATGAATACACTAATGAGCTCTAGAATGAAAATAACATTATAACTCTACTCCAAATCTTCTTGTTATTGATGAGCAAGGAGAGCTATCCCTTTTACAAGAGATTCCAAGAAATGAGTGGTTGTGATTAAGAGGCAAAAGAGAATGATCAATGGTGGATATGAAACTTCTTTCAATCCATGTGAGATGATAAAGTGATTTTGATTGGTCAACTTTGTGGAGAATAAGACAAAATTGGTATTTTCCCCTTTTTATTTGTTTTATTTTGATTTTTGAGTGCACACCCATGTGTGAATGGGTTCACTTTTTGAACTTAGGATTTTTTGATTTATCCCAATATTTTATGCCTTTTTGGGTTTAGGCTGTGATGTTTGATGATTTGATTCAACAAGTTAGGATTATAATTATATAAGCAAGTTTGATTAAATGCTCAATAATTTAGATTCTAGTGATAATGTCTTAGATTTAGGATTTGTTAAGACCAATTATTTGAGAAAAGGGGGCTATGGGTTTGTTAGACCATTTTTAGGCGATTACACACACACACACACACACACACATACATATACATACATGTGTAAAGCTTAAATTTAGTTTTATAAAAATTGGAATCGGAATAGCCAATTCCAATTCCACCTATTTGGGTGAAAGATGCATATTCCCATTTTGGGGCAAAATTGGAATTTGAAATTTCCAATTCCAATTTTGTAAGATGGAAAAAAACATGGAATTGACATTATCCAAAATTAGATAATGCCAATTCCAGTCTAATTCTATGAAACAAACGGGCCCTTAGTGTATATCATTGTTAGTTGCAACGATACAAAATAAATCATAGTTGTAGCATTACAGTAAATGTGAAGCATTATTTTCTACACTTATAATGTTGATTACCATTTGATTAAGTGTTACACTAATAAAATTTAGCTTAATTTTTGACGATCATAGGTCAATTTTACGACTGTCAAATGTAGATCAATCGACCAAAAGTGTCGTGGAAGTTATTTTGTCAAAACTTACGACTACTAGCATAGTCGTTATAAAATTGATGACCAAAGGGTTGGAAAAAAGGGCTTTGTGCGAGGTATTATGTGTGCCTTTCACCCTAATCCCTTTTGACTGTCTGTCACTTGTACGACAAACCCACGACTCCAAGGTTAAAAAAGAATGACATGAATGCTATATAAACGATGAGGAAGTCATCGAAACACTATGGGCAGTCGTCAAAATAGTGATGACAATTAGTCGATTAATTGGTTGTTTATATAGGTTTCTCGTCGACTGTGAATGTGATGAAAGTAAAAAAAAGTGACAACATGTTTTTTAAAATAAAATAAAATAAAATTTTACCTTAGTTATACACCAATAATGGTTTAGATAAATATATAGTGTGGAATTGGAATCATCATCTACGAGTCTCAGCACCACAAGACTTCCCTAACTCCAATGGGATTCAATATGTATCAAATCATGAGTGAAAAAATATTTGTAATAGGGAAAAAGTGGAATAAAAGGATTGCAAGAAGTTTTCATCAATATTATCCTATTCTCCTTGAAAGAAGTAGCACTCACAAAAACACCTGTTTGAACACCCAACACTGAATCACTCCAAAAGGGATACCAATCACATAGTAACACCCATTATGAAAGAAACATGAGATTTCCACCCCGATCCCATTGCTACCCCTAAAGCAAAATAAGGAAGAATGCATAGTTAGTGCCATATAAAATTACAAAATAATTTGTAAATTTCATCTAGCAGTATTCATAACTCTTATGCAATTGCAATCATTAGATTCGTCTTGAAATACAACGTATCCAACATTGTTAATTTCTCAAAGACATGTTTCATTCAAATATGCTGGAGGTAGAAAAGGTAGAACTTTGAAGATAAAAATCATCTAGACTAGGAAGAGAAAAAGTGAGTAGGGCCCTTAAAAACATACCTCTATCCACTCCTCCAATGTCCTTATATGTTTCCTGCTCATACACATTAATTAGTCATGTCCATACTCATGGTTACAATTCCCAATATCAACAAACAAATTACAAGAATATAAACTTAATTTAGTCAAATTACTTGGCTTCAAATATAGCCAAACCACTCACAGATGCCTTCTTTTGGAAATGTTGTTGAAGACAAAATAATGAAGTTGTCAACCGATAGATGTCAATTATGACTTGAAGCTTTGGATGCCCATAAGACAGGAAGAGAGAGACAATGTTCATTTGTATTTCTCTCTTCCTGTCTTTGGGCATCCAATGCTCTAAGTCATACTTGAAGGATGTTCATTTGTGTATCTCCCTATCTTCCTTTCATTGGGGCATCTGATGCTTCAAGCGATTTTACGGTGCAATTTTTAATCTTTTGATGGTCCACATTTCTTACCTCTTATATTCTAATGAGGTTAGTGTCTCAAATGTTGAGTTGGTACTTTGACCTTGGACTATGTTAATGTCTCTCATTCTTTGCTGAAGCTATGTCGAGATAAACAAGAAACTAGTCTTTACTATAAAAACATTCATCAAACCATAACTAAGATTAATATGGATAAATTACATAGCCATAATTATTTAGGAGTTTTTGTCATCAAAATGGGAGTTTAAAGGATAAGTTCATAACCATGATATCAAGTTTAGCTAAACATCATAAAATACTTAATATCCAAGTTCTAGACCCTTTAACCATGACAAAACACTTGACAAAGACAACCAAAAAAAGAGAACACTAACAAAATAGAGTCATTACTTGGGTTCATCACTGGTTATATGTTTACAACTAAAATCTAAGTGTATAGTCAGAAAATGGAAGCACTTCCAATATAGACTATTTTAGCCTTCCGAGTAAGTGGTTTGGGGTCATGTCAAGCTTTTTGAATGGGTCTCTAACTTGGATTTGGATTTTTCCCCTGTTCTGCCCAATTTTCCACTTTTTCCAGCCTGTTTCTGATACCCTAAATTGCAAATTGGGATTTTTGACCTCAGGGTCAAAGTCGACATTTTTGGGTCAAGGTTGAACTTGACCTTGACCTAGGTCAAAATTGACCTTTTTCTAACCTAAGGTCCAAATTTTAGGTTTCCGGATGTCGGGCTTTGGAAAGAATTAATTCCCGCTTTCGGGTCGGCTGTTTTGGTCTTCGGAGTAAAAATTCTTAAATTATATTTAATATAGGTCCTCTTCTAAGGGTATAGGTCTAATGGGAATTTAATTCTCCTATGTAGGCCTCTCTAGAAGATTGTGCCCTAGATTCATATATAAGGAAGTTTTCTTCTCTCATTTTCTCTAACTATAAGCAAGAACAATCTAAGACAAAGACTTGAAGACTTAAAAATTGAAATATAAAGGTGAAGAAGCAAGATTTGAAGCAAGCCAAGTAGCCATTGAAGCATTCATCTATTCTCAAGCATTCAAGCACTTATCAAACACTCAATTTATCAAGGAGATCCATTGGTAGCCATTGAAGGATTCAAGCTCTATGGATCCCTCTTGTTGAAGATTTCTCCATCCGCATTCATCCAAGCCTCCTCCTATTCAAATATCCATTCAAGATTGGTGTTGAAGATCTATAAGTAATTTATTTGAGACATCCTACATCCTACATTCTACATTCTACATCCATTTGGTGCATACATACTTGTGGATCCACAAATTCACATCCGCCACAAGGGTTTTCATACAAGCAAGGTGAATTTGTTCATTTACTTTGTTTTATTTATGCAATTTCAATTATAATTTGAGGTTAATTCCAAAACTATGGTTTGACCAAGGCAAACCCCCCCCAACAAACAAACCATTTTTCTTGCAGGGACAGGTTGAAAATAGTGAATTGGAGTGCATATTCAGGTACCCTTTTCAACAAACTATCGGGATATGGAAACAAATTTTCTGTCAGAGATTTTAGAGGTCGATTCTACCCTAGGTTGGAATTGGAAATTCTGGGTCAATGGTGACATTGACTTGAGGTTCAAAATCAGAACTGTGTCAGATCGGAAAAATATTTTTGGGTTTTGTTCATCTCTGCATTTCTGTTCCAGATCCGGTTGTAGATTTTCCAAAAACTTAGTGCAGACCCCCAAAAACAACATTCTTCAGATCTGTAACATTTCAAGGTTAGTACTTTGCTCCCATTCATTTCAATTAAAGTTATTAATCTTTCTAAACCTATCACATATTCTTTTCTATAAACAGAATCTAAGGTCTTCCTCTTTGCTCTCATTTCCAATCGATTGATTCATTTATGCATTGATCCTTCCTTTGGGGTTAATCAATTTGGATATTTCCTGTGTATTTGAGGATAAAAGGAACATATTATTTATCTCTCACATTTCAATAAACATTCTAATTTCAAATGTAACAACACAGTTGTATCTTACATTAAATTTAATTACCTAATTTTTTATATTACATTTTATATGATACATTTTTGTTATATTACATTTTGGTGAACCCGCGATAGACAACTCTTTCTTTTTTGGTGTTAGATTTACATTTTTATGTTAGATCTTGCATGCATATTAGATTATCTTTATTTTATGTTCTTTCATTTACATTTCAAAAATTAAAAATCAAAATCTTGTGTTTCCTAAATTAGTTCATTTGCATTGCATTGGTGTATGAGCTTTACCACTTCTAGTCCTACTTATAGTATCCCGGTTAGAAGAAGCCATAGAATTATGGGTTCCTTTGATCCTGAGTCTTCCTCTCCTTTCCTTATGATCCTGGATGAAAATTTTACCACTCATGATTCTAATCCTTCTACGGAGAATAAATCTTCTCACTCATCTCATGATGAGGATGGTTCTTTAAGAGTTCCTCCTAAACAAGTACAAAAGCTTTCAACATAACTTGATAAAATGGGAAATTGGCTTATTCAAGAAAACCATAATCAAGGTTATATCCAAGCTATAGAGGCTCTTAAGAAAGTCCTTCATGATAGTGATCAAGGTGTTAATCTCTTGTGTGGTATCACTCATCTTGTGTATTTGAATGTTAAACCTTTAGCTCAAGAGGCTCAGGATCTAGGATTCGCTCCTCCTGTCACTAGTGAGGGACCTTCTTCCATTCCTTTACCTAGAATTCCTACTTACATTCCTCCTTTGATGACTACATCTCTCCCAATTTCATCTATTCATGTGAGTGTTCCACCGGTATCTCTACCTACCTCACAACCTTCATATCATAGTGTGCCTTTTACTTATTCCAATCCCCTTCCAACTATGGTTCCAAGTGTTCCACCAGTTGTGTCTTCCATTCCTATCACTTCCTACACTTTTCCTAGTGTTCCTAATATTTATGTGCCACTTATTTCTTCTAATGATTCCACAATTATTAGTTTGGCTCAAATTGTGTCATCTTTACAACAACAACTTGCATCTTTAACCCTATCCAAGTTTAGCATTCCTACATGTGACATGGGTAGTCCTTTATCCTTATACATTATTCATGCTACTATTCCTTAGCAAGTCAATATGCCTCATCTTGAGAATTACAATGGTAAAGGAGATCCAATTACTCATGTTAAAACATTTCAAATCCTTTGTAGTGATTATGCTCATGACCATAGGACTTTAGCTAAGTTGTTTGCTAGAAATTTTTGTGATAAGGCCTTGCAATGGTATTTCTCTTTACCTCCTTATTCTATTGATTCTTTTCCTAAACTTGCTAATACCTTCATTCAACAATTTAAAAATAGAATTGGTCCATAAGTTTCCTTAACTGATTTAATGCATTGTAAACAAAACATTAAGGAAAAATTGACTGATTTTATTGGTAGATTTAAGCATTTGTATGCTTAGATTTCTTATATTGTTCCTGATATTGATATTCAACATATGTTTATTTCAAATTTACAAAATGATAATAGAGATGAGATTCTGCTTACTGAATTTACCTCTTTTCAACAACTTTGTCAAGCACTTCATCATTATCAATTACAAGTGAGTTAATTTGAGAGCGACACTCCAATGGCTCTTGTTCCAGTTGATAAGAGTGACGTTGCTCCTAATCCTAATAAGATTCATAAACCTAACAACTATTTCAAGATTAATAAACAAACAAATGCGGTTGTTGATCAAGTTGTTGTTGCATCCAACAATGCTACTTCTGCATCCACTGCTTTCCGTATGAATCGTACGTTTACTCCTCTCCGAATATTTACATTCTATTATGAGTAGGTTGTTAAGTGATAATATGATTACCTTGCCTCCTATTTGACCTCTTCGCCCTACCACAATAGGGATGACATTATTTTTTCATTAGTACACTTAGTGAAAAACATTGACAGAGATCACCGACAGACTAAAGCATTACCGCCAGACTACAAGCACCACCGACAGATTACAAGCATTACCGACGAACAACAAGAATACCTGATAGAACACAGGGGTCATGAAAAATGCTAAGTATAGAATCAACAAGCATCACCGGTGACACAGTTCTGAGAACTAACTTGACAGGAACAGAAAAGACATACCCGATGACAAGTTCAAGAAAGGAACACCGATGACCAAGAAAATCGACCGTCAGAATCGACACTCAGTTAAAGAACCCGCAAATTGTGGATCTAATTTTTACACGATGAATAAAGCAATGTAATTCTATTTATAGAGTTTTTATTTCTTTTAAATCATAACTTGAGGGTCAAGCAAGATTTATGTAAATGTTTTAATGCATCCTAACGGATCTAAAACATATCTAACTAAAGATCAAGGTCAAGTTGTAAACCTTGGATCTAGAGTTAACTTGTGATGCATGATTCAAGAATTGAGCCTAATTTAGTATAAATAGATGTTCAAACTCAATTGTGAGTTATGAATTCATTATTGTTGATAGCCATGTAGAGCATCTAAGGAGCAGAAGGCAGAATTCATGCAAAGGTCAAAAACATAATACATCAGTTATCAAGAACACACAGAGGCTACCGACAAGTAGATAAAGGTATTATTCAATCATGGAAGGATGATTACTTATATGTAAGAAGCTTAATTGGATCTGTTATTAGCAATTGAAGATTGCATATATCATCAGATCAAAGACTTATGTAGTTTCATTCTAACAAGTGCATCACATCTAAAATCCTTTAGTAGAAGGTGGACTTAACCGTTCTTTCCAAATCTCTTAACAGAGTGCACACTTAATAGTGTTGCTAAAGCTTCAAATGAAGTAGATCTTAATAGGTCTCCACTGTAATACTCCTAATATGGTAGGTCATAAGAAGTGACCAATTGTAAGCCTTAACCAACCCCTTCTTATTTGCAGATAGTGAAGTCTTGTGGGTAACAATCCCCACCGCAGTTTTTACTTCCTAACATGATTTTTCTGCGATATCATATCTTGTGTTATGTGTTATCTATTTTTATGAATGTTCTGTTATGGTTACATACTAAAAGAACTTATGATATGATTGCATATGCATAAATAAAGATGAATAGTTAGATAAGATAATTTACAAACTGATGATTAATGGTTAATGGGCTAACCAAGAAAAGTTTTAGAAGTACTGATTCACCCCTCCCCTCTTAGTACATAATTCCAATATAATTCCAAAAATTGGTATCAGAGCTAAGTCTCTCTCTTGAAAAGCTTAAAGACTTGAGAGAAAAGATCAGAGCAATGGACAAGTTCAGACTGGACATGACTATTGAGAATGAGCAGTTACAGGTGCAAATAAACTATGAGCAGTACAAGGAGGCGAGAATAAAATTGAGAAAATTTCTTGATGAAAGAAAGATTATGGAAACCAGACTAAATGAGAAAGACTACAAAGAATTGGAAATAATAGATTACTTTGAAACAATGGAATCATCAATGAGCAAAGCTTCAGACGCATCAGTTGAAGAAATTACAAATATGCAAGAGGTCAATCTACATCTGACAGATCAAATCAAGATGTTGCAAATTGGTCAAGAGACTCAAATCGTAAAAATGATTGGTCATAAATGATGCAAGAAAAGCTGAAAATGAAAGAACACTGGCCATTGATGATAGGTGAAAAATTACAGAGAAAATACAAGAGAAAGAATCAGAGATTCAAAGACTCACTGAGCATCACCATGAGGTTACCAACTAGATTATTGTTATGAGTCAAGAAGCAAACATATTAAATACATAACTCATTGAAAGAATACAAATCATTGGTGAGCTAAGAGAAGAGAATGAAAATTTGAAGCATGAAATCAAAGTCCAGAATCAACACAACAAATTGATCAAAAAGGCTGAGGATATCAACAAAAGGATGGATGATTTTCTTGATGGACAAAGGAGAGTCAACAACTACATAGGATTAGGGTACAATGAGAATGGTGAATCCTCTAATCAACCAGATCAAAGGAATGCTTTCACAACCCCAAGATCCAAGAAGCTGTCATGCAATCATTGTGGAAAACCAGGCCACACCTCAAATATCTACAGAAGCAAAATGAAAGGTATTTCTCAAGCACAATCTACTTTTATTGGTAATTGTTATAAATGTCAAAAGAAAGACACAAGGCACATGAGTGCAGATCCAAAGTGACAAATCCAAAGAAAAAAACCTATATGGACAAGTACTACCCTACATGCAAGATGAATGGGCATACACATAAGGAATGCTGGAAAAAGAACAACAAGGCATGGACTCCAAAGGAAACTGATAAAAGCTACAAACCAACAAGAGTAGGTAACTCATATGTTTGGGACTATAACACATGGGTAAACTGTACAACATGTGGAAGGTATGGTCATATTGCTGCCAATTGTATGAGAAAATGGACCAGAAGGTCAAGGGGTTGGACCAATCTAGGTATGGCATGCTTGCATTGTCATAAGGTTGGACATGTGATAAAAGATTGCAAAGACCGATTGACAAACACAAGTACACATCCCAATGGAAATACCATTGATGACATCAAAAGAATGAGAAACAAGATGTGGGTAAAAGCCACAAACACTGAAGGTGCTGGAACAATCAATACAAATGATGACACCCCATCCACTGGATTTGGTGACATCACTGCATTATGACAAGTTTTACTATATACATAGTTCATATTGTAATATAGGCATCAATAAAGATGCAATATATTGTTACTTGCTAAACTATTGAAATGCAACCATCGGTTATTGGGCACAATCTGCATTGGTGAACACACATAGGAAAGTTAGCATTACTTACCAGAATGTATCGGTCATTACACAAGCTAAGTGTAAACCGACGGATATCGGTGAAAGTTGAATCAACAAAAGCTATCATCGCAACCTCACCGACGAGCATCGGTGAAGTCTCCAAAACCAATAGCTACCCCGACGCTTGGCACAAACACCGAAGATGTTATGAATGTCTTTACTGACAAAAGCAGTCTTCATAAATCAACGAGTTGGTAAGCATTAATGACAACTTAGGGTACAAAAAGGTATAAAAGCCCGACGGGTAAAATCAATTTTGCACCCACGATTTTTAAGTAGTGCAGAGTGATTTGAGAGCAATTTGGAGAGTGACCCAACATAAATCATTGTGACATGAAGCATTCACATTCACAGGCAAGCACAGAGAATCCGTAAGTTATCATACTCACCGACCACACTGTCTTTATTTTTGAAAAGCCCTAAATATTTGCAACGCGATGGCATCAACTTCTAGGGTTGAGAAAATTAAGGAAGATAAGAACAAACCTTTCAATCTTGTCAGCAGAGTTGCATGTGTTGAACCTAAATATAAGTAACATCCTGAAATAGCTTCACAACCTGACGATTCTGGAGCATTCTCCCGAATCCCACCTAGGGTTTTACTGGTAGAGGACGTAAGGTCCTACATTCACTGCAAGATCTCAGAGATAGGAGATGTAGACCTTGATAATTCCTATAGGGCACTATGTGATGATATTGGAAAGCTCAAATAAGAGCATAAACACTTGGAAGTAAAGGGACTCACAAATGCATTGCATTTTCCCAAGGTTTTCAAAATAGAATGGATTAAAATTGTTCTTAGAAGAGTTCACGACAAGGCTTTATGGATAAACAAGCCAAATGCTATAAAAAAGGATGTTATACATGCAGTTACTAGTTATCCTACAATCGATAAGCCACAGGCTCACAAACATCCATCTCTAGCAGAAGTTGAAAGACTAACTGGTGCAAAATTAGATAAAAGGGCACTAAAGGTCAACACCATTACTGACACAGAGCTGAAGTTTGGAGAATGTGTTGTTGGATACAAGATCTTCCAAGCAAGTAGAATGAATAGCATATCTAGTACTTCTATGAGCACAACGTACAAGATTATCAAACGAGGGAAGAAGATGGATCTGGTAGAGATCCTTTTACAACAATTTGAGGAGAACATGTGCACAATAAGGTCTTCACAGACAAACACTTGTAAGTTTGGTTCCCTCATAATGTGCATATTCTTTTATTTTGAAGAATACTTTCCTTCCATTGGAAAAGTTA
>MU227748.1:2565169-2582421 GCA_018584345.1 Thuja plicata
CATAGTGCCCTTTTGGTGATCTCTCCATCCACCTTCTTCCAAACCTATTCCAAATTCAAGAACCCATTCAAGACTTGGTGTTGGAGATCTACAAGCAAGAGATTGAAGACATCCTACCTTTCTACATTCCACATATTGAAGCATACTTGTGGATCCAAGGATTCGAATCCGCCACAAGGACTTTTACAAGCAAGGTGAATTTAAGCATTTACTTTGTCTATTTCTGCAATTTCAATTACATATATTTCAGGTTAATTCCAAAACTGGGGTTTGACCAAGGCAAACCCCTCCCCCACAACAAACAATCCTATTTTTCTTGTAGGTACAGGTTCAAAATTGTAGATTTGAGACTAGATCTGGATACCCTTTTCGGCTTTCTTTCAGATGACGTGAATAGATTTTTTGTCAAACCTGTGCAGGTCAAGGTCGACATTATTGGGTTAGGGTTGACATTTGTGTGTTAAGGTCAACTTTTTTCATAAGACGACATCATAATGGAAAATGATTTCTGGGTTTTGTTCATCTCTGCGTTCTAATTTGGGATCAACTGTCAGTTTTTCCAGAAATAGTCTACAGCCCTAAGAAAATAGCATTCTTTGATCTGCAATTCTTTAAGGTTAGTACATTTCTCCTATTTCTTCAATTACTGTCATATAGCATATCTATACATATAATTAACATAATTTAAGATATTCTTCTTGTTATTCTCCTTTCCAAATTGTTGATTCATTTATGCATTAACCCTTCTTTTGGGTTGATCAACTTGGATCTACCATTTGTGCATTTGAGGATAAAAGAGGAGCATCTTATCTTCTCCCTAATCACAATTGCAATACACAATCAATAAAATTCAATTAAATATAAAGTAGGGTTAAGGAAATCAATATACTCTAAGCAAATCAAACAAAAATTAACAAATAATCTCCTAAACCCTATTTCATATATTACAAGTATAAATAGATGTTCAAACTCAATTGTGAGTTATGAATTCATTATTGTTGATAGCCATGTAGAGCATCTAAGGAGCAGAAGGCAGAATTCATGCAAAGGTAAAAAATAGAATACATTAGTTATCAAGAACACACAGAGGCTACCGACGAGCAGATAAAGGTATTATTGAATCATGGAAGGATGATTACTTATATTTAAGAAGCTTAATTGGATTTGTTATCAGAAATTGAAGATTGCATATATCATCAGATCAAAGACTTATGTAGTTGCATTCTAACAAGTGCATCACATCTAAAATCCTTTAGTAGAAGGTGCACTTAACCATTCTTTCCAAATCTCTTAACAGAGATCACACTTAACAGTGTTGCTAAAGCTTCAAATGAAGTAGATCTTAATAGGTATCCACTGTAATACTCCTAACAGGGTAGGTCATCAAAAGTGACCAATTGTAAGCCTTAACCAACCCCTTCTTATCTACAGATAGTGAAGTCTTGTGGGTAACAATCCCCACTGCAGTTTTTACTTCTTAACAAGAGTTTTTTGTGATATCATATCTTGTGTTATGTGTTATCTATTTTCATGAATGTTCTATTATGGTTACATACTAAAAGAACTTATGATATGATTGCATATGCATAAAGAAATATGAACAATTAGATAAGATAATTTACAAACTGATGATTAAGGGTTAATGGGTTAACCAAGAAAAGTTTTAGAAGTACTGATTCACCCCTCCCCTCTCAGTACATCATTCCAATATAATTCCAACAGATAGCATCAAAATCCTTTAATTCTAAAGCTTTTTGTCAATACCATTGACAGAATGACCATGATATTGAAAAAATGTTATTCTCTAAAGTATAAAGTTCAAGACTTAATCAATTATAATGCTTTATCTGTTGATAATTTTGATGGTAATGGGAACAAATATATCTCCCCTCCTAATCAAAACCTTCAAATCTATATGAATCCTTTACCTACACATGATATTAATACCATCACTCAACCATCTTCTGTGGATATTGTTTATGATTCAAAGATGGATGATCTCAATCACATTGTTAATCATTTGGAGTGCGATGTTTCACCTCAACCTATTGTTCAAGACCCTTCACCTCTACTTCAACTTCAAGTTCCACCTAAACCTCAGAAACAAACTAAGGATAAATGACCTAGGGAACTCTCAATTACCTTTGACGATTCTGAGATTATTAAGGCTCCCAATGGTCCCGTTTATATTTATGCTAGGATTGCTAAGATACCTACGCATGGTTGTCTTGTTGATCCCACATCTTTAATAAATGTCAAAACTGATGAAAACCTTTTTATGAAAAACCTACAACATGATTGTTATGATGCATTTGATGGATGGATCCAAACTTGTAATGGTTTTCTCTATCCTTCACTTGGTTCTATTAACTTGCCTGTTGAACTTTGTGGTAAAGTTGTAGATACTACCTTCATTGTCATTCCTACTTCTGATCAATTTCAAGTCAAATTTGGTTTGCCTTGGATAACTTCTATGCATGCTATCACTTCTCCTATTCATAAGTGTATTAAGCCCATTCATAATGGAGAAGTGAAACTGATTTATCATAATTTGTATCAACCTTCTAGGCCTAGAGATTGTGCTACTCTTGATTTATTTTGGCCTTCATTCCCTAATTCATGTCATCCTCTCCTTGATAACCTTTTTCGTTCATATCAAGCCTATAAACATCACAATATTGTCGAGTTAAGCATGCCTCAGATAGATCTTAACCGTGGTCTTTTGCCTACTCCTTCCATACCTCCTTTATCCATTACTGCTAGCTCTATTATTCAACCTCCTAGTGTCGCTTCTCAGCCTACTACAAATCCTACCAACCCTTGTATAGGACCTATGAAGGAACAAGTTGTTATTCCTCCTAGTCCTTAGCATGTATCAAACAAAGCGAAGCATAACAAATCTGCTAATGAACATCATAAGAAGCGTAGAGCTAATGCTAGGGCCCGTGCTTCTTTTCTTCAAATTTTTTTACCTTCTTTTGACCAGCCTATGCATGATGTGCTGGAAGAAGTTAATGTTCATAATGATGTTAAGATGAATGAGTATGATGATCCTATTCGCATCTTAGATCCTATTTTAATTAATCTTGATGAGGAAAATACTCTTGATGATCCTATTGATCTTAGTGATGAATATGAGACCATTGATCTTGATACTGATTTACCTCATATGCTTTCAACTTAATTGATAATTACACCTAGTATCGAGCAACGCGATTCTCAAGAGGATCCTTGTTTGGAACTGGCTATTATTCCTACTGTATGGGATATAGTCCCTCTTGCGAGTTTCCCACCTTCCCTAAATGATATAAAGCAAGATAGGGAGAGTAGGCGATGCACTTGATTAGCTTATCCTTCATGGTAGTTGTAGACACCCTAAAATGGACAAGCTTACGACTTCACATTAAAAACACTAATTTTCATCTATTAATTAATGGTTTTTTAATCGTTAATTAATCATCTATTTTCCTCTAAATTCATTCTCCTAATCATCTAATAAAATTTCCAAAATTAATTAAATAATTAATTTTATTTAATTAATTAACCTTAATTGATTAATTACATAATTAATTAATTAAATTCAATTTCCTATAGTTTAAATTGATATTTAAACTTACTAATTAAATTATTCCAATTAAATTAATTTAATTTCATTCAATAAAGCAATTCCAAATAAAAAAGAATTCAATTATCTCACATGTTGAAAAATTTATTTATATAAATGAATTAAATATTCATTTATTTTCAAAGAGATAATCCTTAATTAGTTCACATGGGTTACTCCACCCATATCTCCAGTTCACATGGGTTACTCCACCCATCTCTCCAGTTCACATGGGTAACTCCACCCACCTCTTCAGTTCTAAAAGGTAACTCACAATTAGCTCTTCAGTCAACCAAACTCTATCTCCTCTTTACTAGTTGAAGAGGTGGAGTTTATTGATGGCTTCTCCAGTTCCATTTAATCTCAACCGTTTATCTCCTTATCTCTTGGATTGATCTAAACCATTCATATCATCCCCAATTCCTATATAATAAACCCTTCATACCCATTTGAAGGATCGAGGATTTCAAGCTCTTTGCGCCATTACTCCGTTAGTTTGGTTCTAGCATTCAAGCCATCTTGCGATCACACACACATTCAATTATCAAATTCTTGATGCTCCCAAGTCATAGACGCTGCCCGCACCAATACTAAGCATTAAAAACAACATTTCAGAAGGAGTGGAGAGAGACAATAGAATCTTCAATCACTTTGGGGTTTGCATTAATTTGTTTTTCTTTCTTTGCTTGTACATTTTATTGGTTACGTTTAAGTATTTTTATTTTTTTTTGGTCGGTAATAATGAGTATTTTATTGATTATAAAATGAGATTACATATGCATCATTTAACAGTAAATCAACTTGCTATGAAAAGTCTACTTAGGAGTCTCTGCTCCTTTAAAATAACTTCTATACTATTCTTCACTACTTTCAGCAAGAACTAGAATTCATATACTATCCTGAATCATTACATATTATGGCCCGTGGCCTGCAACTAGCTTAACTATTTACCAAGGAGGGAAAGGGTTTCCCATGCCATACTTCACATCATCAAGTCGATTATTTCTTCACTGCATCCCATGGCCTTGAATCTTGATTTTCTTTGTCTCTTCTTTTCTTGAAGCCCTTCTTCGACTACATTTTCTGCATATGGTCGATTTCAAAATTCCAAAAAATCTCTGATAAACAAAATTTTGGATTACCTTAAACTTTGCCTATGCAAAGTTCTTCCTTTTTTGCCCGTTTTGAGAGCATTTCTTCTTTGGCACCACCCTCACTATTAGTAGCATCTGTTCCTCCTCCAAACGCTTCTGCACCTCCATTTCCTCCTTTACTTTATGCCAGTCTACCTTTGCCCTTTTTATCATCAGGGTCTTGTCTTCTTGCGGGCGCCACCTAAGAAAGGGGACCAAACCATAGTGGCGCACATCATCATCTTCTGCAAAGCACTCTAAGTAGTCCTTCCCAATGCCTAGAATAGACCATTCCAGCACAGAATCAAGCTCTCCTAGCAAGTCATCTTCAAACAGCTCCCTGATAATCCGTTCAACGTCATCAATCTCCTCGCCAATTTTGAGCCCCCATGCTATGATAATAGCAATTACATCCAGATTTGTTCGGTGCTTAATCCTTCACCCCTAAAATTGTTCCCCAATAACCTCCAGCACTGCCTCTACCATTTTAACTGACTTGATTTTTATCAAGCCCTTAACTCTCTCATAGCTCGTGGGGCCTTTGAAGGCTTTCATCTATTTATCAGAATCAACATAGAAAGTTGCCTCCATTGTTTCCTTCTGTCAATATTCACTATTTTTATTTTGTGCAGATGATATATTACTCTGCCTTTGTAAGTTAATAACTTGCCAAGCACGTTATTTAAGCTTGTCAGCTTTGCATTCCCATGCTTTATCATGAATAAACTTCCTGCCCACCACTTCCTGTAATAAATTTTTGTCCTTCGATATTCCCATTTTGAAAGTTCCCGTAACTTCTTTTGTCATCCTTGTCTTTTCAATCCGCCACTAACCTCTCTCTGTAATTATTAGCTATGCTCATATTTTATCAATTTTATATCACCCCTATTGGGTATGTCCTCTAATCATTTTTCAGAAGGATTTGAGTAAAGTCTTCAACTATAATTTGATCATTAGCTATTTTTGTAGCCCAATTGGCTATTATGTCAGCCTCTATATTACCCTCCCATAAAGTGTGACTTATTCTGAATTCCTTTAAAGATTGGAGAAGGTTTACAACTTCCTGAATTATACCATTAATAGACCAGGTCTAGGAGTGTTCTTTCTTGATTGCTTCAATAATTATCTGGGAGTCTCCCTCTAAATGTAGTCTTTCCACCCCCAGTCTTTTACCTAGCTTAACCACCAGTAAGGCAGCCTGTGCTTCAGCTATATTATTCGTTCCAAAGCCAATTCTCTAAGCTGCGAATGCTATCAATTTTCCTTCACTATTTCTTGCTACAACTCCTACTCCTGAGATCCCTGGGTTTCCTTTCGAGGATCCATCAAAGTTTATTTTTATCCACCTGATATCTAGGGGGAACCATTTTACATCTTTTCTACTCAATTTAATGTTTCCCCCATAACTACCATCATTCTTATATTTGACTCTTATACCTGGCCATTGTTTATGTATATATTTATCCCAGGATGAAAAGAGTATATTAGAATATAACTTACCTACAGTTGAGCTCATAACTTCTTGTATGGATGCGTTTATCCTGGATTTGATCTTTTCTAGTGGCTCAAAAGCATCCTGAAAGATTCTTTTATTTCTTTCCTTCCATATTTCCCATATAATAATTGAGGGACAGACTATCCAGATTTTTGAGAAGGTTGATTTCCTTTGATCTCCCCACCACCATTTAAATATGTCCATAAGTGATCTCGGCATTGGCCCTACAAAGTTTAATTTTGTTTTTACCATTTCCCAACACTGTTGAGCAAACTCACACTGAGCAAAGAGGTGATCTGTATCTTCAATGGCATTATTACACAAAGTGCACCTTGATGGTCCAATGAAACCATACTTTTTTCTTCTTTCCACTATTAATACTCTTCCTTGAATAGCTAACCATGCAAAGGCTCCCACTTTTTGCAAGCAATCCTGATCCCAACATAATCTATAAGGCCATTCATTTGTAGTTTCCTCATTTGCAAGTAAATTATATCCCAATTTGGCTGAGTATCTCCCACTTTCAGCAGCACTCCAAATAATTTTATCTTTTGTTTCTGTTAACTGAAGTGGGCAATTATTGAGATTATTTCTTAGATCCCTACAGTTGTGCTCTTTCCCACCTTCAATATTGATCTCCTTCCATTTCCATTGTAGTCCCAAAGAGCCTTGAAACTGTTCCATGTAATCTCAGACTTTATCCCCCCATAAATATTTTGTGCTTGCCATCAATTCTAGAGAATTGTTAATGTTAGTCAAAGCTCTGTTTCCATTCCAAGAATCTTCCCAGAATGCAGCATTTTTTCCATCACCAACCTGCAATGAAATGTGGTTACAAATTAATGGTCTGCATTCTAACATAAAGTTCCAGATTGCAGATCCTCTTATGGGGTTTTGAATAGTGAATATCCTGATATCTTCCATGTTGTCCAAGTATTTTTCCTTGAGAATTCTAATCCATAACGGTGACGGTCTGGTATACATTTCCCATATAAGTTTTTCCCCTAAGGCTTTATTAATTAGCTGCCACCTTCTAATCCTAGCTCCACCATTTTTCTTTGATTTACAAATTGTGTCCCATGCTACTAATGGTATTTTATCCTCCTCCTATCCACCATTCCAAAAAAATTTCCTCATCCTTTTCTTAATATATCTTAAAAATTTAATGGGGATCTTTAAGCAGCTCATTGAGAAAATTGGGATTACAAATATCAGTGATTGTAACATCAGAATCCGTCCTGTATAGTTGAGCCATTTTCCTTTCCAACTATCTAACCATTTAACACAACTGTCTACCAATTCTTTCCATAGGTTAGCCTTAGAGGCTCCAACAAAGAGTGGTATTCCTAAATATTTGTTTGGTAGAGCCCTTTCCTTCATTCCTAATATTCTAAGCACATTTTTCTAAATAGGGATCGAGGTGTTGAAGAAGAACACCTCAGATTTGTTCCAATTTACAAATTGACCTGAGGCCGTGCTGTATTTATCTAGAGTGGCCTTAATTTCTCTGGCCTCTCTTGCCGAAGCTTCCCCCATGAGGTAAATATCATCAAAAAATTGGAGATGTGTAATTGGATTTATCCCTCGGGCTACCTTGATCTCTTTCCATTCTCCCCGATCCCCTGCTGCTTTGATTGCTCAGCGTAAGACTTCAGCAAGAATAATGAACAAAAATGGTGAGAGGGGGTCACCTTACCTAATGCCCATTGTAGTTTCAAAAAAACCTTGTGGGCTGCCATTGATAAGTATTGAGAAGCGTGGAGTAGTAATGCAACTCAATACCCATTCACACCATTGACTATCATCAAACCCAAATTTGTGCAACACCTGTAATAAGAAAGATCTATTTACATTATCATATGATTTTTGGATGTCTAGTTTGATCACCATACCTAAATATTTCCCTAGTTTGGTGGAGTGGATGGCTTCATGCACAACTATAATTCCTTCATATATTGATCTTCCTAGAGCAAATCCACTTTGCTCTGCTGAAATTAATGTGGGCAGTACTAATTTCAAGCGGTTTTCCATCACCTTGGCTATTACTTTATACACTGTGTTGCATAGGGCAATAGGTCAAAAACCAACAAGTGTTTCTTTTTTCCCTTTATTAGGTATCAAAGTTAGGAAGGTGTTATTAAAGTCCTTGAATATGAAACCATCTCTTTTAGATTCCTCAACCACATCTCATAAATCTTTCTCCATAATGTTCCATGCCTTTTGGAAGAACAAAGATGGAAATCCATATGGACCTAGGGATTTATCACTGCCCATACTGAAGAGAGCCTTTTTAACTTCATCTTCATTTATAGTCTTCATAAGCATACTATTCTGCTCATTTGTTACCAAAGTTGGAATAACTTCCAGAAGGTTATTGTCCATTTCCACCATACCTAGTTGTTTAGCAAAGATCCTTGAGAAATAGTCTACTATCACTTTATTAATATTTTCACCTTCAAACATATTACCATGTTCATCCTTTATTGTAAATATCTTATTTAAAGTTCTTCTGCCTTTGACTGAATTGTGAAAGAATTTAGTATTTCTGTCTCCTTCCTTCAACCAAAGCTCCCTTGATTTTTGTCTCCAAAAAAATTCCTCTCTGTTTAAAACTTCATTATACTTTTTCTTCAATTCTATTTCTTGATTGAAAAGGTTACTATCCATACCTCCTTTAGCTGTGATTTCATTTAAAGCTGCCAATTCATTCTCCAGTTTGAATTTTTCCTTAAAGATATCTTTAAAAACTTCCCTATTCCAGATTTTAAGGTTCTCCTTTAAGAATTGGAGTTTTTTGAAGAATATAAAGGCATAATTCCCTGATCGTTTAGGGGCATTTTTCCACCATTCATTCATTAATGTCAAGAGACCATCCTCTTGGAGCCACATTTTTTCAAATTTGAATGGTGCCCTTTCCGGAGATGCATCTTCCAGTAGCCTTAAGCAGATTGGGAAGTGGTCAGACCGGTTATAGGTAATATTTCTGCTTGACCCAACCATTTAGTATTAGCCCAATTGCCACCCAATAGAAATCTGTCTAGCTTTTCAGCAATGTTTGTGAATCCCATCCTTCTATTAGTCCAAGTATAAGTTCCATTTTGGAAGTTTACATCATGGAGTTCATTAATGCCCACAAAATCTAAAAACTCTTTTTGGCTTTGACTGATCCATCCTTTTCCTCCCAATTTCTCTATCAGGAAGAGAATTGCATTGAAGTCCCCTCCCAACACAAATAAGTTATCCTTCACCTTATTAATATTCCTTGTTAGGTTTGTCCAAAATTGTAATTTCTCAGCCGGATGACATGGGCCATAAATATTGAAAGCAAAAAAACATGTGTTCATTTGGAAAGAAATAACCTTGATTAATTGCCAATGTTTCCCTTCCTCAACAATTATGATCTCAACACTTGATTCTTTCCAAAGGATTCCCAATCCCTAGAAGCACCTTCAGCTTCACTAAAGATTCCTTTCCATCTTCCAAATTTTCTTTCAAACTGTAAAATACCATCCCCACTAAGCTTTGTTTCCTGAAAAAAGACTAAATCTGGTTGGGCTTGATCAAGACATCTCTTGATCAAGCGCCCTTTGTCAGAGGCATTGTAGCCCCTGACATTCCATGATAGGAGCCTCATGGCTTTCAGGAAGAGGGATATCCTCTTCCCCACCTTAGCAATTTTGACTGATCTGAAGCATTCCCAGCCATGGAAAGCTTAGCCTTAGCATTCTCTTGTACATCTGGTTTCTTTATCTTTGACTCAAATTGACTAATAGTTCTTTGCTCCACTATGGCAATTTGATCATTAAATCCTAAATTATCTTCACCATCTTCTTCCTCTTGAGTTCCATATTTGGAGTCTGTGTTCTAGCTTTTCTCTTCATTTTTATCCATTTCCTTCATGCTTTGTTCTAGATTTCTTATTGGTGAAATTTTTATGTCTTTGCAGAAGCCCGAAGCAAACTCATCCATTATTGTTGTCAATTGATCTCCTATAGCCTCAAAATAGTTCCCTTCAAAGGGCGATTCCGGTTTGGAGCCTCTACCTGTGTCAACATATTTCTTGGCTTTGGGGGTGTGTTTTACTTCCTCCCATGAGTCAGGCACAATCAAATCTCCTTCCCCCACCTCTTGTATAATTGGGGCTTCTTCCATAGGAGGGCCATCAACTGGTGAAAATGGGTCTCTTTGACAATTTGAGTAGATTCTGGACTATCCATATGTAGATAATGATTATTGGCTGTATTGTTTTCCTTCTGCACCTCCAAATCCCTGGAAGGTTCTGGATGGGTAACTAATTGCGGTTGGTGCATTAGCACTTGTCTGGAAATCATTTCTTCTTCAAAACCTATAGGCCATTCTGAGATTCTTGTTCTCTGTCTTTCAATTTCTTTGATCTAGTCTAAGGATTTGTGTATTTCCAATCTTTTTCCTTTTTTTGCTACCTCTGAAGACCCATGTTTTGTATCTGTAGTCTCCACCTCAATATTTAATCTCCATTCACCGTGTCCCGACCCAAGAACCACATAGTCGGGAATTTGATAGCATTTTTGAATCTTGATCAACACTTTGGAGTATATGTATAGGTCGTTATCATCAACTGCCTCTTCAGCTTGTATGAAGGTCCCTAAGTAATTCCCTATACATTTTAGTGTCTCCTCATCTTTGTATTCCCATGGGAGGTTCTGAAGTTTCAACCACACTGCAATATTTTCTACTTCTTCTTTATCAGGATTGAAGTTTGGTTTCCAATCTCTAATATAGATCCTTTCCCATCCATGATAAAGGGCCCACTCCTAAGAATCCATTCCTTATCTTTTTGTGAGGGACTAATGATCAAAAGGAATTCATTAGTTAGGGTTTTGATTTCAAATCGATGACCCCAGTTACTCTCTATCCATTTTTGAATTTTTTCTATGGAGGGCCAAGGGTCCATCCACTTCATGTAGAATGCCTTTTCTTGCATTCTGATTACCGATTCATTCCACTGTGCATTATTAATCAATAAAGAAGTAGCTCTGATAATGGGGAGATCATCTACCTTTGTTCCTATTGAAGGGATGTTCATTGCTGGTAATGTAACTATGCCCTTAGTGCTATCAATTTTTGGGTGCCAAAATTTACCTTCAATCTGTTTAAAGGTGAAATTTTGAGGGTGAGTGAAGGAACCACCTTGTTTCCACCTAAAGGGTGCTCTGTTCTCCCTGCCCCATCCATTCCATCTTCCAGCATCATTCTATGATGTTTTCTTGCATGGAGGGATCTATCCCACATGGTAGTTGAGCCTGCCTCTGCCCTCACTTCTATTTTGTTGCCATCTGTATTGAATCGACCTATCTTTTTGAAAAGCCTTCCTTAGATTGTGACCTGCTTCTTTTCCCATAGGATTAAACCATTGACTTTGTCTCCCATATCCAAACCCTTTTGGACCATCATGAATCTTTGCTAGTTTACATCCTCCCTGAGCATTACTGTGAAGCCCATGTTCTCCTGAACCCTCTTCTATAAACCCCCAACCACCCGAGCACCTTCCTCCCAGGTTTTGACTTCCCGATCCAATGCCTCCAAACCCAAAACCATTGGAGCCTCTATCATTAAAACCTAACCCAGTAGATCCAGTTCCTCCATTACCCCAGCCTCCTTGATCAGCTTCTCCATGGCCATAGGCACCATAACTGTTGCCTCCATAGCCCTTTCCGCCATAGCCGTTACCTCCAGAGCGGTCGCCCATAGCTCATTCCACTACGTTTAAGTATTTGTTATTAGTAGTTTTTGTATTGATTTCCCCATTGCAAACCAGTGCTACTAACCCTCGTCGTTGGAAAGTGAAGGAACCAAGAATTCGAACAGACGTACATTTTGGTGAACCCAACGTGAACTTACAACCCGCGTGAAATTTGGTCATATCTTTCAAACCGCATAGAATATTTTTATGAATTTTTTTTAGCAGGTTGATGCTAATCTAAGGAGGCCCCAAACAAAAATTCAGATTTTTCTAAGTTTTTAATTTTTTAAAATAAATTTTCTATGATATTTCATAAAAAAATCATTCCTAGGCACAAATCAGAGTTTCTTTTCAATAAAATTACATTTTTAGAAAGGTATTGAAATTATAGATGGGGTTTATTCTCTGTGATTTTAATTTCTGTGAAATTATTTTGCAAAAATAATAGATCTTTTAAAACTGGTTTTTTCTGATAAAATGGGTCCCTAGGGCACAAGTTAAGGAATTATTATTTAAAATTGTTTTTTCAGGTATCTTTTTATGTAGGAAAGCTACAGTCTAAAATTCAGATTTTTTCTGAATTTTTTACAATTTTTAATAATTTTTTTTTATGATATTTTATAAAAAATTAATTATGGACACAAATAAGCATTTCTTATAAAAAAAGTTACATTTTTGGAAAGGTCTCAAAATTATACATGGACTTTATTCTCTGTTTTTTAAATTTTTCTGAGAAATATTTTCAAAAAAAGAAAGATCTTTGAAATGTTTTCTTTTTGTGTGTTCTTTCTTGATTTCAGTACAGGATTGAGCAAATGACTAATGGCCAAAAGGATAATCAGATGCACCCCGGGTGCTAGATCACTGAGAGCTTCCATAATAAAGAGCCATCTTAGCCATAGCAAAGGAAAATTAAACCGAGGCTTACAACAAATATCTGGATTCTATCAAGCAATTCGTAGCTAAGTACAAAGTCACAATTAGCCTTAGTGCTCTTAACAATCCGAGAGTTGCTAGTTATTCTTCAATTATTGATTAGATGCTTTTTGGTACTAACTTGTCATTTCAGCTTGTGGCATGGAAACAGATCTAACAAAGCAACATAAAAATCACTCACTTGTCAATTTTGGTGCTTAAAATGAATAGTGTATGCCAAACATCTTGAACCTCACATTTTTGAATTTGGTGCTTAAAATTGACGTGGAGGTTAAGAATTGAACAAAGGCAAACAAAATTTCAAACTTGGTTCTCTAAAATTGAACAAGAAATCATCACCTAGTTTTGGGCTCTAAAATTGAACATTTTCCTTGTATGGGTGATTAGCTTAGTTCACATTTCAAATTTGGGGTTTAAGCGATTAACCTTGTGTCTTGCATCATTTGTGCACTTGCACACTATTTGTTAGATTAAACACCTTTATACTTTTTAGAAAGGCCCGTCCGGGGAATGCGCTTCTTCCTCGGAGAATGACATTAAATTGGTAATCCTTTCGATTGGTATATAAACAAGATGCGAACCAAAGTTTTGTCTTATCTAGCCAAGCTCGGGTGAGGTGTGTTGATGATAGTCTGGATTGGGTGAATATCCCTAAGGAGCCAACATGGTCAACTAGGATCTTAAGTGAGTCACACATGTACAAACTGATTGGATAGACGCTATGAACCCTTACTACAACCTTGTTAAAATAGAGGCCAACCCGATCTACCTCCGAATAGATACCTTATTATAGTGCAAGGGGTTGCATAATTTCCCCCAAGATTCCCAACATATGTGTTCCAAGGTATTTGTATAGTGAAAGAGATCTTCACTCCATGACAATAATACCTGGAAAATGCAAAAACACGGGTGCCTACGTTGTGGAACTTCGTGTCCTAGTAGTGTGACACTTGCTGTGTGACCTAACAGACATTCAACCATCGGGCCTATAATATTGTATTTTGAAGCCATTGACCTAGATTAATTTGACTGTTCATTGTTGAGACCTCGTGATAACATTGCAACTTGAAAAAGTTGTAGAATATACACATGTCAATTTTCATTCTTCAAAACACATTGTCTACTGTGTTTGTTCTTTGATTAGTTTCCAAAATGCAAAACAAACATCCAAACTGTCAAAATGAGTCAAACATGTTAAATTCTAGGGTTGTCAACATCAAACTATCTTGCAAATCAGAAGCCTTGTTCTAGAGAATAAAAAATTGTCAGATAGTGAGACCTATCTTTTGAGACTTTTTCAGACTGTTTCCCCTTTGCTGCAATTGCCTGCATTTTTCCACAATTGATGGAGGTTTTCGACAATTATCCTTTTTATTTACACAATTGACCTATTTATTACCACAATCGGTGATAGATTACCGCAATTGACCAGTCACTTTACCAAAATCGATGTAGTTTTGCCGTAATTGACCAGAGACCTTTTTACACATGTTTTGACCTAAAACCTTGAAAATACTCTCCATTTTGTGTCAAAGACCAGTTTCTATCCCCGAAAAATGCAAAGAACATTGTGTGAATCTCTAAACATTAAAGATCATCCCTTCTTTGAAAAGCATGATTATCGTCCAAGCATTGTTAGTTTGAAAGTTCAGACTCAAAATATCTCGATCCCATTATCTCAACATCATCATTATCTCTATCAGTGACTTTGTCCCAGGCAAAGGTCGAAAAATATTATTCTTACATCATCAAAAACTTTGAGATCAAGATAAATCAACATCTGTCCTTAGAATTACCCTTGTCCAAAACATAACTCAGACTTTCCTAGAAAGGTTATCCTTTTCTGTTTGCTTTATATCACTTGTTTTAGTCACAAAATTTGGACCACACTATGTCTCAAACACCTCATGGAGGGCCTTACACAAGGTTGAAGGCTAGGACACAACCTGATGAGTCATATATCAATAGATTCCCCGCTTGGGAAACAGAGCGAGAGGACAATCCTTTCACAAATACTAGTCATGTTCTATTCATTGAGAATCCCCGCGGGTCAGCTTTGTTCCAAAATGTCACAGAAGAGGAGCTTGAAGATATAGAGAAAGATGCCTATTCCACGCAGGTGGTTGATGCTATTATAGAGAGGAACCCCAAACATTTCTTAGCCATGTTGATAAAGAAGGGAGTCAAACTCCCCACTGAATTCCATGTGTCAACCATATGGCCCGAAAACCCTCTCGCAGGTCAAAACACTACTTGACCCTCTCAAACAGAACATGTGGTATCTCAAATATTCCCATCCTTGACAACAATGACATTAGCATAGAATGTGTCCAATCAAACCAAATCCATGAACCAAGCAAGTATGTCTTCCACGCAAAGCATGATAGGCTCCCAACTAAATGCACCCATGGTCACTAGTATGCCTCAACCCTTGGCCTTATGGCCTGCCCAATCAAGCTCGCATGCTATTCCCTCAATCCCACCAACACGAAGAAACCTTTTTGCAACCATGCCGCTACTACAGTCAATCCCTACTAGCCTTGGGGTCAACACATCTTTCCCACATGGATCCATCTCTGCAGGTCTGACTTTCAGTCAATGCCCACCCAAGGTTACACCTTTGCTCATATAGCAACAACCTCAACCCCATCAACAACAATCCCAGCTTTAGTAACAACAACAACCCCAACCCCAACAAAAAACATAGCAGATTCAACCTTGGGCCACTCACATGCCCTATATCAGAATCATGTGTTGGGAAATCAATATCAAGTCCCAAAGATGAGGTCCTATGTTCCTAATCAAGGGACACAACCTAATAAGTCCTATATCAACCAACTTCCCCTGTGGGAAAAAGAGCATGATGATAACCTATTTCCCTCATATGAAGAAGAAAAATAACCCAACTACTATGATGACAACAACCCTCTTGTCTATTCAAAAAGTTTCCCCGAGTTGGCACACAAACAATGGAAAAATAATATCCTCATGCAACAAGTGCAAGACCTACAAAATCAGCTAGATGATCTTCAAAGTCAAAGTCAACCAAAGTCTTACACTGTAGAGGACTTATATCCCTACCCTATTGACTATATATCTCAGATCACATCATAAGTCAATGAACGTCCTCTTATTTTCTCAAATCCACCACCGATGACTTCCCAAATAAACACAATTGAAAATATGTCATCCTTGGGATACCAATCTACACCTTTCAAGAGTTTAATTGAAAAATTGATTCATAGACATCATTCTATTGTTAAGAAAGATCAAAATCATCTACCCATGTCTAGCAAGGGTCCAGTCCAAAATAATAACATTGTTGACACATCTATCTCCTATGAATAATTTGTCCCATAAGAAGCCTCCATGCTTCCCATTAGTCCTTCATCCCCTAAATATTCACAAGAGAAAGCTTTTCCATTCCTATCAAATGATATATCTAGTAATGAGACCTCCCAAGGGCTATCCACAATAGATTTCAATGTTAATCCCTTTTAGGACTCAGCTATCCTAGATCCAATGCCACCATGTGCTCCATTCCTAGACGAACCCACTCCAAAGATTCCCATTCAAAATCCTTCTCCCTCGTGTCAAAACATTGAACCCTTCCAAGAATCCACCATACATATTCCAATTGATATCCTATGTCAAGAGGATGATGCAAAGCATGAAGAAACAAGTCCTAAAGAAAATCAAGATCAAGATCCCAAGAATGACAAACCTGTGTAGTTTTTGACCAAGATCTTATACTTCTAGAAACTCATGAAGATTCCACTATCCTTGACCATCCTATCAAAGTTTATCCCCTTCCATCCCAAGAAAAAGGTTTCCTTCCAAGTCTTATGGACCTTCCACTTCCCATTTTAACGCAAGATCATGACATCCTTCCCATTCCTTCAAAGGATTCCATTCATAGTCAAGATAAAATCACACCTAAAATGGAGTCTGATGGTCCTCTTCCAAGTCAAGATCAAAGTATCCCTTCACCTTCATCTCCACAACAAGATCCCATCATCCCTCCAGATCCTCCTCATGATCCTATGATTCCTTCATCTCCATGTCCTAATCCTCCATCTTCTCCACAAGATCATATCCTACCAAATGATCTTGTCACTACTCCTATTCCATCGCAAGATCCTATCATTCCTCCTGATCCCCCTCATTATCCCAACACATTTATGCAAGTTGGTCATGAACCCCATGCATTTCAAATGGATTCCTCTACTTCCATTCGGTCTGGTCCACTTCATGATCCTATTATTTCTTCCATATCATATCCACCTCAAAATGGACTCGCATCTTTTAGAAAGTATCCTACTGGTCAAAGAAAGCATTATCAAGTCAAAGGGTTAGACCTCC
>MU227748.1:2582471-2594304 GCA_018584345.1 Thuja plicata
CTGGTCCACTTCATGATCCTATTATTTCTTCCATATCATATCCACCTCAAAATGGACTCGCATCTTTTAGAAAGTATCCTACTGGTCAAAGAAAGCATTATCAAGTCAAAGGGTTAGACCTCCATGAGAAAAGTACATTAAAACCCTTTCATATCGAAGAAAAATTTGATGGTCATGTCCTCCATAACAAAAATCATTCTCAAGATGTTGGTACCCCTTCCAAATCCAAATCCAAACATATACCATCCCCTCCACCCCTTCCATCCATCTTAGGTCCATATATTCCTCCGTCCACTAGTTCACAATCCACTTCTCATTTTCTAAATCAAGTTCAGCAGAGGCACACATCTTGGACAGTCTTCCACCCATCCAAAAAGTCTCCATACCATTATTATCCATCCATGAATCACATTCCCCTTTCAAGCAATTTGGATGCCAAACACAAGTTCCATAAGTCAAAAAATCCACATGCAGTCAAGGATCAACATGTCCAGTCTAATCGACATGTAAAAGCAAAGAAAAATATGATCCAAAAGGAAAAAGAATTGTCCAAAAGGCCACAAAGGCCCCTTGAGCAAAAACAAAATTCAAAATCAATATGGGTTCCTAAATATCTTATAGAAATAATGCGTTCTAAGGGCCCACAAAAGAATAAAAAATCAAAATCCATGTGGATTCCTAAGAAGCTTCTTGAAGCACAGTATCCCAAAGAAAAATCCAAGTTGGCATCCAAAATTTCTATCCATCCATTTAAACACCTCCAACCTTCCAAATCCATTTTGGGTCCTTATGTCCCAAAACTCATAAACATTCCTCCATCAAGTCCAAAATCTCCTTTTCTTCCATCAAATCCAAAATCTCATTTTCCTCCATCACTCCATCACCCCTCAAGGTGTGTGCCAATGTTGTTCATTCCCACATATCCATCCACTCAAAATCAATTATTCTCACAATCCCTCCATTATCCAATACACATATTCCAGTCTTCAATCCATCCTCTTGTTCAATCGTGCACATAAACCATCACCTTATCCCACTTCATCCATTTTATCTCCCTTTTCCATCACCCTATCAACATATGTGAGCATACCTTCAATAACCATGATCTATTGTAACACATATTACAAGTTTACAATTTGAAGAGCAATATTCTTAAGTCCTTCCTCCATTTCCTATCACGAGTCTATTATCTTCCAAAAAATTCAAAAAAAAGAAGAAGAAGAATAATAAAAAAAAAAAAGAGAAAAATATATTCGTTCACTAGTGAAAACCTGGCAAACAGGCGCATTGGGAAAGTACCATGATGAAAACCAGGAAAACAGGCATCATGTGTAATCTATGAACCTCTTACATTCCATATATGGGGGCATGTTCCATCCATATTTTCCTATCATATCATATCCCTTTCATTTCCTCCATTAACCTATATCCCTCATATCCCTTATCTTATCAACATCCATTTTCCTTTTTTCCAACTTTGATCTTGACAAGGCTAGGGATCTCCCTAGAAGCATCACATGTCCTATATGTTTCATATTGTCCACATCCCTATGGTCCATATTTCCTATCTTTTCATAGTATTTAATCCATATCCCTCCCCTTGTCCATTATTGATCTTGCTTTCCCTATCCATGTCCTATCATTATCCTTTCAAATTTCTCTCTTGGTCTTGATAGAAAATACAGATAAAAAAATGCAAAACCCATTTTCAGCATCCTCTTGACACATCCACTCTTTTCAAGCACATGCCAATCAATGCACCATGTCTTTATCTTATCTTGCCATGTCCAATCCCTTATCTTGCAGAGAAACATGTTATCTCATCCTGTGGATAGTCCTTGGCATCCAAACAACTTCAAGAAATACTAAGAGACCTTTGACCTCTATCCATCTACCAGTTCATCTATTAATCCATAATTTCCTCGCCTTGCTAGACTAGGGGAAATCTACAAAATTCTATGTGGGGATTTGACCTAGCGGGTAAGATTACACCAACCTTGTCTAATGGACATAATTACATAATTTTAGCAATGGAGTACTTTACTAAATGGGTGGAAGCCATTCCTCTCACTTACATCATTGGAAAGCAGATCTCAATGTTCATACTCAACCATATCATCTGTCGGTATGGAATTCCTCAAACCATCCTGATAGATCATGGTACACCTTTCCAAAATAAAGATGTTGAAGATCTATGTGAATAATTCCTAATAAGACAAGGTTTCTCTTCATTCTATTATCCTCAAGGGAATGGCCAGGCTGAAGCAACAAACGTGACCATATTGAAAATCTTGAAGAAAATAATTAACGAAACAGGGAAAGACTAGCATTTACAGCTTAATCCCGCATTATGGGCATACATAAATAGCATGAGAACACCTACAAGGTCCACTCCTTTCTTAGTAGTATATGGACCAGAGGCGGTCCTACCCCTCAAAGTGGAAATCCCATCCCTGAGGATATCATTGAAGAACCTGATTTTAGATGAAGACTACAAAGTAACAAGGCTCAGTGAACTGGAACTACTAGATGAGAGAAGACAAAATGCATTCAATCACTTACAAGGCTATTAGAATCACCTTAGAAGGAACTATCATAAGAAGGTAAGGCCAAAAACATTTGAGGTAGGAGACCTCATCCTCATGGACAATCAAAAGAACCAAACAAAGCGAGTGAAACCAGGAAAGTTCAAGCCTAACTGGCTAGGACCATATATCATTGTCAACTCTACCCAGAGTGGGGCATACCAACTGGAAACACCAGAAGGAGATCAACTCCCCGGATACATAAACAACATGCACCTCAAGAGGTTCTACATTTGAGGTCTCAATGGTTAAGGCAACTATCTACATATCCATAAAATACCAAAAAAATCAAAAAATACAAAATATTACCTTGGTGAAAACCTGGCAAACAGGTGCTTTGGCGACAACAAAAAAATTAAAAAAATAAAAAAAGTAAAGAGAAACAAAATCACTCAGTGAAAACCTGGAAAACATGCGCTATTGAGTAATTACCTTGGTGAAAACCTGGAAAACAAGCACTGAGTGTTCAAATCCATCTTCACCATCAAATGAACTCCAAGATCAAAAGCTTGAGCACACTTCAAATGCAAGACTGACTACCCAAGATATATCCAGAAGCACAATCCCCTCTGAGCCCTAACACTTATCCATGGTTAGTACTGGTCCACCAAACTAGGGGGCGATTCTAAATGTCTTGAAAAAATCCCTAAAAAATCAGAAAACTCATCAAAAATCCCAAAAAATTAGAAAACTCATCAAAATCCTAAAAAGATCAAAATGTCCTGAAAAAAATCAATCTTCATAAAAAAATAATAAAAAAATTGCAAAATCCCAAGCAATAAAACCGACTCGGTTATCAAGAGAGAAAAAGGTGATCAAGCCCAGTTAATCACTATCACAACCATGAGCTTTGCGAATCAGCATTGGGCCCATATGACACAACTTTATCAATCTATCAAATCTATCAGCAAGCAAAATGGTGACCAAGCCAATATATCAAATGTCACAATCATGATCTTTGCAAATTAGAATTGAACCCATCTGACAAGCTTGATCAACCACCAAAATGATCAAAACCAACCAATCAATTAGTCAATCATCTTACACAGTGATGGATACACTCAAAACCAGAAAGGTCAGTCTTATATGAGTCATCTATTACTGAAACCAGACACAATCAAAGCAATCAATCCAATCAAGCCTATCAAAAGAGTCAAGCCAATCAAGAGAATCCAACTGAATCAAGGAACAATCAAAATGTTGACTAGGTCAGTCAGTCAATCAGATGTCAGTCTATATTTCATGGTTATGTTCTTACCCTACTCCAGGATCCACCAAGTGAGCAGAGTAGCTATGATGGATCATGAATTATTTTATTTGATTTCTATATGTTGAATGTTCATTTCAATTCTAGGGCCATGATGATTTAGGATAAATGCAATAGGCACTATCACTTATCTGGCAGCCACGCAGTTCCACAATCCGAGCTTAACCTTGGGAAAGAATTGGACATTCCTTCTCTGTTATATGTTTGTTTATTTAACAATAGAATCATATTAGTATCCAGATGGAATCTAGGTGCATTGGATTTCTATCTTGGTTTTTATGGGCTTTCTTCTTAAAATCAAGAGTTCATGGCGTTATCTAGATAGACTCTGGGTGCATTGGAATTATATCTTGGTTTTTTGGTTTTTTCAAAACCAAGAGCTCACAAGTGCTATCTAGATGGACTCTGGGTACATTGGAGTTCTATCTTGGTTTTATTTTTTTATTTTGTTTGGATATTTTAGAGGGAAAAGCGATATCTAGATGGTCAATATCTGGGTGATTTTGGATCTCTTTCTTTTCAAATAGGGAACATAGTTGAACCCAGATGGTCAATATTTAGGTGCACTAAACTCTCTTTCTATTCAATCTCTCTAATCCTTCTGGTTATCAAGAGGTCATGGCGGTATCTAGATGGTATGTGATCTGGATGCATTAGACACTCTTCATAATTTCATAAAAAGATGCAATGATGACAAAAATTTGAAACGCGACAGCGACTTGGGACACTCATCCATTCTATCAATTCATATCTATCAAAAAATTCAAAAAAATCTTTTCTATCATTCCATATCTATCAAATCACATCCCAGAGAACACATTTCCACTAATTGTCTTCTAAATAACATATGCATTACTAAGATATTTTGTACATTATAGATTACATTCATTCCATTTAAGTGCATCTGAAAAAATGAAAAAAATAGCAGTTGCATACATGGTAAATCATATCACATACATCCATAAGCATCTCATATAAATGTGCATTTCATTTCCACCATCCTGCATAACATGTCAGTATCATAGGAAAAGTAAATCATACATCTAATAGTCTGCATCATAGAATCACCTAGCATAAACATTTCAACATCTATACACATCATGTAGAACCATACATATAGAAAGTAAATCAAATGCACATTATCTAAAAACACTAGCTGCATCTCATATCAATCAAAATATCTGAGTACAATGAACGGTCGCAAGAAAATATATAGAAGGTGATCAACAGGTATATCAATAAATATCAAGTGTGTCGAGATACAATCATATATAAGCCTCAAAGATACATCAATGCTACAAAAATGGTGAATCAGAGTATAACAGATATATGACTCAGCATGTGCTAACCCCATCCTCATCGCTAGGTGGACAAGGGGGAGGCATATCAGGGGCACTCCTATGTGGTGGAGATGGACCACCAATACCACTACTCTATGATTTCTACGCTCTGCTAGATCTCTAGGAGGCAGTGTAGCTGGGAGCCTGCCAATCTGAAGGAACTACACCTCATAGTGGCGCCGCCAGTAGTCAATCTCTCTCTGAGCATCACGCCCAGATCTATAGTATCAGTCCAATACATCCTAATGAGAAGCATCTTGTACAATGTTAATGAAGGATCTGACCTCTGAGTGATCATGTCGCTCTCTCTCCTCAGCTGCTAAGACTCTAGCCTCCAAAGTAGTAGCACGCGCATCCAAAGAAGCAAGTCTAGCCTATAGATCCTGTACCTACTGAGTAAGCCACTCTAACTCTGAGGGATCCTCCTCCATCCCCCCAATAGCCACATCCATGTCTCCCTCCTCATCCCTATCCCCCAATCCCTCATCTCTCCTCTCCCTCCTACCCAAGAATCCTCACCGTCAGAGCTATCATTAGTACTGTTGCCCGTACTACTACTGCCAATGGAGGAGCTTGAATCTGCACTCTCTGCATCCAAGGCCTCAATGGAAATATATCCTATCTCCACATCCTCTTCAATAACTCTCTCATCTAACTGTTACCCAAAATTTCCCCATTTAGTAAATTTTGGCTACAGGTGGAGTAAATGAGGCTCCCACAAGGGTAGAGCCCAGCCTACGAGAGAGACCTTATTTTTTTCTGGTCTTGGTTGTGTCTTCTGCGACCTTTTTTGCCCCCTGGTTTTCCTTCTCCATGAAAGATAACCTAAGTGTAAAAAAACCTATGCATTTCATGATAAAATCCTAGCTCGGCCATGTCTTTTCTAATTTGTTACCTTTTTGAAGCCACTTAAGTTCCTAAAGACGTGTGTATTTTAAAATGCCCTTTAAGTCTCCAAGTCGTATTGCCTTAATCATAAAAGAAAAAAAGGAATATCCCATTTTATCTGGCGACCCCGAGACTTCTTTTAATCTCATAGTCTTGTAATGAGAAATTATATTCCCATTTTACCTTGAGACTTAGTGCTGGTCATTCGATCAAGATCTAATCTCACGGTAGTCGCTAAGTCTCCCAATGTAACCCTCAGTTAACAAAAAGGATCAGGAGATCCCGCAACTTAATGTGTTTTCTAACCATGGGTATAACTTAAGTTCAAGCAAGGTAAGGTTAAGTCCTTCTCAGTCGGGAAGTCTTGTAATAAACTCTAAGGTTAATAAATCTTTATGAGACTTCGAGATTGCACAATCGCCAAGTCGCTGGACAGGATCATGGATAAGATAGCAAAGTTAGGGTAGTTAAAGGTCGAGCAACTTCCAGAGATCTTACGGCTGCCATATTGCCTTAATAAAAAATATGTAGGAAGTTAACGTTCATAGGAAAATAATAGGTTGACACATGGCAGCAACTGGCCTAGGTTCTATGTATTCAGTCTCTAACTCTCCTAACCACGGCAGAATATTCCATATTATCTAGCAACTTTGAGATTGCCTTCAGTTTTCGAGTCTCATAGGTAAAAGTAATATGCCAAAAATATTCAGAGACTTCCCGATAGCAATTGATTCTGATCAAATCCTGTGGTTGTCACCAAGTCTCCGAACAGACACAGAGTTAAGTAAAAGATAAGGAAATAACATGACTGCTCAGTCGCCAAGTCTCGTGATGCAACTAAGGTTAAAGGGAATAGTCTGGAGATAGCGACGCAATGGAAAGATGGTAACCCGAGTCAAAGACAGGGTTAGAGACTAAGTCAGAGATAGAGATAAAGATCGACGACTATAATTTAAACCAGGAAAATAATCTTTTCTCAGCCGTTGATAATAGAACCCGCGCCACCTGCAACCGTTAATATTTAAATTCAAATATTCAAAATATGATCTTCGTGCATTCATGGCAATGCCGACTTGCAGAGTGGGTAGATAGATCAAGGTGGCTTGTATGCGCAGAGTTATGGCAAAGTTGGATATTTAAAGCAAAAATCTGATATTCTAAGATAATTTTCAGATGCATTGATGAGCATATTTGATCATTTTAGGGTTTCTAATTTGTTTACTGCAGAATATCTTGTTATACTAATTGGGATAATTTTTGCCTGTTTCTGAGCCTGTGTGTTAGAGGGACATGTATATAAGTTAGTTTTAGAGCTTTTTTAGTGTAGATTTTTCCAGCTAGTGTAATATTTTTGTGGCATTTTCTCTGCCCCTAAGTTTTCATGTGTTAGTTATCTCATTGATTTGCAAATATTGCAAAGGCTTTTTGTGACATCTTTCCTATCCCTAGGTCTTCTTGTTTGTACTTTATCTTATTGGAATATATACAAAGATTGATATTGGAATGAATTTTGGAGTTCCTGAGCCCCTTTCTTTCTGCAGTAATATATGAATGATCTAATTTAGATGAGTTTGTGGATATAACTCAGTCCCCTGTTATTTTGTCTCATTCTTACACTTGATTGCAGAAGTGGATGTTTGTTTGTAGGTCATAGCTCATGTCTAACTATAGTAAATATGCTATTGTTTGTGAAAAAATCTCTTTCCCTAAATAGCCTCTGTTTGTCTCAGACCTCTCTATGAAATACTTATGTAAGCCTATCTAGGAAGTTGTGTTCTTTTAGATTCAAGGTTTCATGCTGAGATTAATCATTGTATCATAATCCAGAAAATTACCTTTGGTGTATCACCTAGTAGGATAATTTTGCTTTTCAAGTTATTTCCTTTTCAGTATTCCTTCTATCCCTTTCCCCTCCAAGTTTACTTTCATGTCCAAAATTAATTCAGGTGATTATCCAAGAGGAACCAACCTAGAATCTGGAGGTTTCATTTCAGTTAGCAAAGGTCCCACACCTGGAAATGATTCCCATGTTAAACTATATTATCAAGACTATGAGAGCTTGAATAAGGTGCAAATTTAGTAGATAACTGTTCTGGCACGCCCGGTGGGACAAGGAGATACAAACAACAGTTCATCTCTCTAAGAGCATACTGGTTTTAAAGATCAAATATAGACCAGGAAGTGGTCATTTTTAGCATACCCCACCTTATATACCAGATAATAGTTCTGGCACACCCGGTGGGACAACTACATAAAATAAGTTGATCTTTCAAAGCTATGCATATTTCTGATATACTGATTGCATAGTATAGACCTAAGAAGAGGTTTCACTCTCAAAGTATATCTAGCGACTCCATTGGTGTGAGGAACAAAAGATCCAGCCCTATTCAAAGTTTATGAGAAAGGTTGAGACAAGAAGCTCAATTCATTTTGAATTCCTACAACTGCCTTTGAAAAGAAGTTACCGCAGGTCATCTCAAAGAACATCCCCTACAAGGAGGGTACAATCCACACCACCTGATTCACAGGAGAGACCTTGGAATTTTCACTATAGAAGGAGAGGGAGGTCTCTAACTAGAGAGCTACAAGAATATTCAGCTCCACTACCTGGCCCTAATACAACTCATTCAGTTGCTGTCTAGTGAGTTACAATTCCTACGATGGCTAGACAATTTTCCTTTGTGCCCTTCAATGAAGGAAGTCCCTTGAACTTTTCTCAACACCATGATGTGCCCTTAACAACACTCAAAAGTCTGCGTGATTTCATAGGTAAAGGACAAACAACAACTTTTGAGCACATAAGAGATGTAGTCACCATCTGCAGTGTACATCATATTACATAAGAAGATGTGGCTACCAAGCTTCTAGAAACCTCTTTCAAAGGTAAGGCCTTAGAATGGTTCAGAACATTGGTTGTTGGTTCCATTGATTCATGGGATAGATTAGGAGAATCATTGAGCAAATTCTTTGAAGATAAATCAAATTATTTATCTCTGGTTGAGAAGCTAACAACCATCAAGAGGGCTCCTTAAGAGCAGATGAAAGATTTTAATAGTAGATTCCTTAAAACATGGAATAGGATCCCTGTCTCTGTAAGACCTTCTGTAGACCATGCTTTCCTATATTTTTTGAAAATATTAAATAGAAATATCTCTGTCATGATCTAATTTATGGGAGGTACCTCATTACCTCAGGCTTTTGACATAGCAGTCAGGGCTGAAAATTGTTTAATCGAAGCAGGCATGATAGCCCCAAGGCCACCCATGCCTATTTTTCCCAGCATTAAGCCCAGTATGCCCTTGAATTTTTCCCCATACACTCCCATACCCACTATAGTAGCCCCTTAAGCAAGTACAAGCTATGGGGAATCCAAAGTAGCCCCTTCTCAGGAGTTGCTTGATTTGAGAAGCAGTCAACAAGAAATGCAAAATAATCAGCAAGAAATGACTAACTTACTACAAACCCTAACCAAAGAGTTCACCAATTTAAAGAAGAAAAACTAGGGGAATAGACCACCCTTTCAGCCGCAAAATCCAAGTCCCAACCAACAGTATCAAAATCAAGGACAACCTTACCAATAGAATAAGCCACCATATCAAGGAGGTTATCAGGGACAAAGGCAAAACTACAATCAAAGGTCATTCCAACCTTATAATAAAATGCCCCTTAATTCTGCAAATCCAATTAGGGATGTGGTCCCAAGTCAAAATAATCTTACTGCAAAGATAGAATGGTGTTGTCCTTGTAATCAGTCCCATAACCAGACAACATGATTAAATGGAAGGGTGCATCAAGCACTCATGGTGCAGAATGCCTCAAATGTACAAAAAAAGGCCTCTTCTGGTGGGATATTTACCCAACAAGAAGCATATGCTGATGAGACCGCTCTCCCTAATTGGGAGCAACAAGATTTCAATGGAGTTAATGGTGAAACCCCAATTGCTGCCAACACTAGGTCTAAAAGAAGAGCTCAAGACATGGAGCAAATGGGAGATAGGGATAATGCTTCCACATTTGCAGAATCTTCACAACCGGTTACTCCTATCATACTGAAGAAGGTCCCCATCATTACAATCAAGGAAAATCAACCTTTAAAGGAGGTTGAGCTGTTATAGTAAAGACACACCAAAGAGTACACACAACAACAACCTTCAACATTGTGGACAACATGAAGAAAGTAAATGTCACTATGTCTATGTGGGACTCTTTGGCTATTCTGGGACAACCTGAGATCTTGAAGAAGGCTATGTTTGGAGTGTCAACTCCTCAACTTGCAAAAGATACAACAAAGCCAGTGTTGGTCAACACTGATCAAGAAAAGGAGGCTCCAAGCAGCAACCCCAAAGCAGATACCATTCAAGGTAGGAACTTGAAACCACCTCCCTTTTATGTATCTTTAATTATTGGAAAATATTTAGTGCATAATTGTATGGTAGATAGTGGAGCTACTAGTACTGTCATGCCTAAGAAAGTGGCTGACCAATTGGGTCTAAAATATGAGCCTTTCCAAAAGAAGGTTACCTAGCTTGATGGTTCCTCAGTAAACACAATAGGTGTAGCTAAGGATACCAACCTAATCCTCCATGCAAGCCCCAATTTCTCTATTCTACTTGACATATACATCATAGACCTTCCTGCCCTATTTTCCATATGCTTATCGAGGGAGTTTACAGCCAAGATAGGAGGCTATCTTTCTTCTGACTGGTCTCACATGCTTTTCCATACAAGATATGGAACCAAGGTAACTATCAAGTCTGAATCATTGGAAACACACCATATAGAACCCTATGTGTCCAATGTACTCAATGCAAGTTGTCTTGTACTAGATGGTGATGACTTCCCAATCATCAGAGAGACAAACACCAAAATGGAAGGTATCCCTGATATCTATCTAGATCATTTAGAATCAGAAAGAGCCTCTGAGGCCTAAGCCAATGTTTTTTGGGATGCTGGTTTGGGGACTTATTTGATTCAAGAAGAAAGTTGCATAAAGCCAAATCTTTTCAAGATAGACACTGAGTTAGAAGGTCAGTGCAACCAATTTTGGGAGCTATACTTCGATGGTGCTAGAAGCAGACATGGTGCTGGTGGTGGTGCAATGCTAGTTTCTCCTAAGGGAGAGAAGTATTATACAACTTTTAGATTCAGTTTCTCTTGCACTAGAAAAACTGCTGAATATGAGAGCTTAGTAAATGGATTGGAATGGGCAAGAAAGAGAGGGATTAAAGCCCTAAAATTTTATGGTGATAGTGAGCTAGTTGTCAGCCAAATAAGAGGGATAAGTGCTGTGTGCTAAAATGTTGACACACTTCTATGAATCATTCCATCCAAGGTTGCTCAAGAATGAGGCCTCAAATATCGATCCATAGCTCTCTAGTCATGGAGTGCAAAGGTGTGAAATAGAGGCCCTCAGATTGACCTAGTTAGTGCCTATGCAAGTACACCATGAAACAAGAGATTCAAATGCATGAAAATGAAATGTACTCTATATGATTGCAATGCATGAAAATAAATTAATCTAAATGATAACAATGTATGACTAAATCTATTAAAGGAAATACAAATGCAAGATTAAGCTATGAAAATAAACATGAATCTAATCTACATGAATAGTCTTGAATGTTGAAACAAGTTGTTGGTATAAGTTGCATTGATGTGAGTATCATGAAGCTCATCTCCTTGTTTCTCATGTTGGGATAACTCATCATCATAAACATGTCTCTTACCTTTCTCTCTCTCATCCCTTTGATGTG
>MU227748.1:2595239-2615206 GCA_018584345.1 Thuja plicata
AAATGTTGACACACTTCTATGAATCATTCCATCCAAGGTTGCTCAAGAATGAGGCCTCAAATATCGATCCATAGCTCTCTAGTCATGGAGTGCAAAGGTGTGAAATAGAGGCCCTCAGATTGACCTAATTAGTGCCTATGCAAGTACACAATGAAACAAGAGATTCAAATGCATGAAAATGAAATCTACTCTATATGATTGCAATGCATGAAAAGAAATTAATCTAAATGATAACAATGCATGACTAAATCTATGAAAGGAAATACAAATGCAAGATTAAGCTATGAAAATAAACATGAATCTAATATACATGAATAGCCATGAATGCAAGAAGAAGAAGACAAGGAGATAGAGAAGTTGAAATATCCAAACTCAAGTGCTCAAATACTCCTCCAAAATTGCTCTCCAAACTTGCATCATAACAATACTATGAAAAAGATGATATGAAAATGAGAAAGAAAGGTCTCCTTTTAAAGGAAAGTGAACGATTGAGATTAAGAGGCAAAAAATCAAAGGCTATGATTAAGAGGCAAAAACCCACCACTTAGGAAGATGTGATGAAAAAGGCATTTTTATTTAATTTATTGCCTTTTTCATCAAATAAAGTGCTTTAAGTAGGGATTTTGATTTATTTAATTAAAAGAGGGGTTTTCTTTATAATTAAATAAATTAGAAGAATTTTATTTAATTAAATGGGAGGAAATTGAATTTAATTAAATAAGAGGAATTTTATTTAATCAAAAGGGAGATTAAATCTTTTAATTAAATAAAAATGATCAAACCTTAGGAAATATTGAAATAATTGAATAATTGAATTAATTACAATTTGATCAAGGAAATTGATTTGAATTGAAAATGTTCCAAAGCATTGATTTAGGAAATTGATAAATTGATAAATTGATAAATAGGGCCCACAGTCTAGGCGACCATTTTAGGGTGCATACAAGTGCAACAAAAAATGATAAGATGAGAGCATATAAGCATCAATTTTGGGATGCAATTGAAGATTTTTATGCTTTCAATATTGTTGCAATCCATAGGAAATTAAATTAGAATGCAGATAGATTAGTTGCTGTTGGATCTTGGTATGACATAAGAAAGGGACCAAAAACATATCAAAGTGATTGTCAGACCTTCTATTCCTGACAATAATGTTAATTGGCAAGTGTTTGACAATGATGAACAAATTCTGCAATTCTTATTTGAAGAAGACATTTTTTCAGAGCACAACCAAGATAGGCTGATACATAACTATGGTGACCAAGTTATGCAACTCAGATCAAATAAAATGCCCAAAGGTCTTGTCACCTTAGAAGCTATCTTTAACAAAGACAATCAAGTTAAAAGTAGTAAAGCTGGCCTAGTAGTCCAACAAGAACATTGTACTGAACTAGAGTTGGAGCTAGGTAAAAGTGTACAATTTGGGAAGGTAAATACTAATTCAGAAAAGCAGGCTTATAATTAGTTATTCAGAGAGTTCAGTGATATATTTGTGTGGCAATATGAAGACCTCAAAGGTTTTAACCCAGCCCTTGCTCAGCATACCATTGAATTGGAACCTAATTCCAAGCCAGTCAGGCAAAAGCAAAGGCCCGTCAATCCCAAGCTTGAGCCACTCATGCATAAAGAAGTACTCAAATTAATAGAGAGTGGTATCATCTACCCCATTAAGCATACTAGTTGGGTTTCCAACCTTGTTCATGTTAGGAAGAAAAATGGGGAATTGAGGCTATGTGTTGACTTCAGGGACCTTAATAGGGCATCCCTAAAATACTGCCATCCATTACCCTCTATGGAACAAATCCTATAATGTGTCTCTGGATCTGAGAGATTTTCATTATTGGAGGGATATTCAGGATATAATCAGATCCTAGTTAATGAAGAAGATCAATATAAGACTGCATTTACAACCAAGTGGGGAACCATGGCTTATCAAAAGATGCCCTTTGGTCTGTCAAATGCAGGGGATACCTTTCAAAAGGCAATGGATATGGCCTTTAAAAGCCTCATGTACAAATTTGTACTGGTCTACTTAGATGACATAACTATTTATTCTAAACATGCAGCAGACCATATCAAACATCTAAGGAGGATATTTGAAAAGTGTAGAGAGTTCAGAATATCTCTTAATCCCAAGAAATGTGTGTTTGCGGTCCATGAAGGAAAACTATTGGGATATATAGTATCCAGGAAAGTAATTATAATTGACCTTGAGAGGATTACAGCTATTCTAGAGCTACCCTTACCACAACACAAGAAAAGTCTCCAATCTTTCATAGGAAGGATTAACTTTGTTAGGCGTTTCTTACCCAACATTGCAGATTTACTAAATCCTTTGACACTTATGCTAAGGAAGAATTCAGCTTTCAGCTGGAGAAAAGAAGGGAAAGCTAATTTCCAAGCCATCAAAGAGGCACTGACAGGAGCTCTTGCCCTATTGAATCCTGATTTCAATAAGGATTTCATCCTTTATGTTTATGGAGGTTCTGATGCTATTTCTGCAATATTGACCCAAGAAAATTCTGAAGGATTAGAGAAACCTATTGCTTTCTTTAGCAAAGGTTTAGAAGAATATGAACAAAGTTATTCCTTTGTAGAAAAACACATGCTTGTTGTGGTCAAAAGCCTAAAGAAGTTTAGACATCTGCTAACCCTCAAAAAAGTGAAACTAAAAGTTACTCATCCTAGTGTCAAAGAATTCTTGCTTTCTAGGGACCTAAATGAAAAAAAGGGCTGGTTGGATTACCAAGGTCATGGAATATGACATTGATATCCAAATCACCAAGCTAGTTAGAGGCAGAGGCTTATGTGAGAAACTAACAAAAGATGATACCTTAAGAAAACCAGAGCAAATGGATGCATCTCTGGTTACACACTCAACAGAGGAACATGCCAAGGTAGCAGGTTGGTTTCCTAACATGATTCATTACCTAAATATAGGACAATGTCATGTAGATCTAGATGCAGTCAGAAGGAGGTACTATAGATTATAATCCATTCCGTTTGTGCTGATAGATGAGATTCTTTTTAGAAAAGATCATAATGGCATCCTTTTGAGATGCATTGATTTAGAAAAGATAGCAGATGTCCTATTTGAATTTCATGATGGACCTTCTAGAGGTCATTTCTCTCCTAAGACTAATGCTTTTAAAATCATGAGGGCTGGATACTATTGGCCATCTATCTTCAAGGATAGTCATGATTATGTAAGAAAATGCATCAAATGTGCCATGTTTACAGGAAAAGAAAAGCTTGTAGCCTTTCCGCTTTAGCCTATCAGAACAGAGCAACCCTTCATGAGATGGGGCATGGATTTCATTGGCATGATTAATCCTCCATCTAGTGCAGGCCATAAATGGATAATTACTGCAACAGATTATTTCACTATGTGGACAGAGGTAGTTGCATTGAAGGAAGCAAATGAGAATGTTGTCCTAATGTTTTATGATGATATAATTCATAGATTTGGTGTCCCTAACTCCATTATTTCAGACAATGCACTAGCTTTCACAGGCCTCAAAGTCTTGGAGTGGGAAATTAGACATGGCATTTATTTAAACACAATTTCAAACTACTACCCTCAGAGGAATGGTTTGGCAGAATCAACTAATAAGAACATGATTAGGATAATCAAGAAGACATTACAAGACAACCAAAGAAATTGGCATACCAAATTGAAATCTACCTTATGGTTAGACATAATTACCCCAAAGAAGATCATTGGGAATTATCCATACATGTTAGTGTATGGAAGAGAAGCTAAGTTGTCCATTTCAACTGAGTTGCCAGCCCTGGACTTAGCTACTTAGTATGTCTTATTTGAAGAGGGAGATCATTTTCAAATTAGGTATGCTTAGATTATGGAATTAGAAGAGCACAGAGATAAGTCCATGAAAGATATGGAATTCCACCAGATGCAAACAAAGAAAAGTTTTGATAAAAGAGCCAGGGCTAGAAGTTTCAAAATTGGGGATGTAGTCCTCAAATGGGATGAATTCAAATCAAAGCCTAGAAGGCATACTAAATTTTATTCCTTTAGAGGAGGTCCATTCATCATCACTGAGTGCAAGGAGCACAATGCTTTCTAGTTATCAAATCTTGGAGGAGACCCCTTTCCCATTTCTGTAAATGGATTCCATTTGAAACCTTGTTTTGAGGTTTGTCCTTCCCTGTAATTATTTGTAAGTAGTTTCCCTGCCTTCTTCCTACTTTTTAGATTAATTTCTTACTTTCCTTGAAGTGCTTCTGCACAAGTTGTGTTCCTCCTGGTTTGATCTCTTTCCTTCTCAGAGAAGTTTTTGTGCGCAAGAATATGAATCCATGCCCAATGGATGTGTTTAGGCCACTGGTTCTCAATGTCTAGCAGGCAGACATTCTATAGAAAATGCCAAGAATATTACCCAAAATTTCCCCATTTAGTAAATTTTGGCTATAGGTGGAGTAAATGAGGCTCCCACAAGGGTAGAACCCAGCCTGTGAGAGAGACCTTATTTTTTTTATGGTCTTGGTTGTGTCTTCTGCGACCTTTTTTGCCCCCTGGTCTACCTTCTCCATGCAAGATAACCTAAGTTTAAAAACCCTATGCATTTTGTGATCAACCCCTAGCTCGGCCATGTCTTTTCTAATTTGTCTTTACCTTTTTGAAGTCACTTAAGTTCCTAAAGACATGTGCATATTTTAAAATTCCCTTTAAGTCTCCAAGTCGTATTGCCTTAATCAGAAAAGAAAAAAAAGAATATCCCATTTTATCTGGCGACCCTGAGACTTCTTTTAATCTCATAGTCTCATAATGAGAAAGTATATTCCCATTTTACCTTGAGACTTAGCGCTGGCCGTTCGATCAAGATCTAATCTCACTGTAGTCGCTAAGTCACCCAATGTAACCCTCAGTTAACAGAAAGGATCAGGAGATCCCGTGACTTAATGTGTTTTTTAACCATGGGTATAACTTAAGTTTAAGCAAGATAAGGTTAAGTCCTTCTCAGTTGGGAAGTCTCGTAATAAACTCTAAGGTTAATAAATATTTATGAGACTTCGAGATTGCACAATCGCCAAGTCGCTGGACAAGATCATGGTTAAGATAGCAAAGTCAGGGCAGTTAAAGATCAAGCAACTTCCAGAGATCTTATGGCTGTTGTATTGCCTTAATAAGAAAGATGCAGGAAGTTAACATCCATAGGAAAATAATAGGTTGACACATGGAAACAATGGGCTCGGGTTCTATGTATTCATTTTCTACCTCTCCTAACCACGACATAATATTCCATATTATCTGGCGACTTTGAGATTGCCTTCAGTCGCCGAGTCTCATAGGTAAAAGGAATATGCTGAAATCACTCAGAGACTTCCCAATAGCCATTGATTCTGATAAGATCCTGTGGTTGTCACCAAGTCTCTGAACAAACATAGAGCTAAGTAAAAGATAAGGAGATAACGCGACTGCTCAGTTGCCAAGTCTTGTGATGCAACTAAGGTTAAAGGGAACATCCTAGAGACTCAGTGACACAATGGAAAGATGGTAACCTGAGTCAAAGAAAAGGTTAGAGACTGAGTCAGAGACAAAGATAAAGATCGACGACTATAATTTAAACTAGGAAAATAATCTTTTCTCAGCCATTGATACTAGAACCTGCGCCACCTGCGACCGTTAATATTTAAATTCAAATATTCAAAATCTGATCTCCGTGCATTCATGGCAATGCCGACTTGCAGAGTGGGTAGATAGATCAAGGCAACCTGTCTGCGTGGAGTTATGGAAAAGTTGGATATTCAAAGCAAAAATCTGATATTCTGAGATATTTTTCAGATGCATTGATGAGCAGATTTGATCATTTTAGGGTTTTTGATTTGTTTATTGCAGAATATATTGTAACCCTAATTGGGATAATTTTTGCATGTTCCTGAGCCTGCGTGTTAGAGGGACATGTATATAAGTTAGTTTTAGAGCTTTTTAGCACAAATTTTTCCAGCTAGTGTAAGATTTTTGTGGCATTTTCTCTGCCCCTAAGTTTTCATGTGTTAGTTATCTCATTGATTTGCAAATATTGCAAAGGATTTTTGTGATATCTTTCATGTCCCTGGGTCTTCTTGTTTTTACTTTCTCTTACTGGAATATATACAAAGATTGATATTGGAATGAATTTTGGAGTTCCCGAGCCCCTTTGTTTCTGTAGTAATATATGAATGATCTGATTTAGATGAGTTTGTGGATATAACTTAGTCCCCTATTATTTTGTCTCATTCTTATGCTTGATTGCAGAAGTGGATGTTTTTTTGCAGGTCATAGCCCGTGTCTAACTATAGTAAATATGCTATTGTTTGTGAAAAAATATCTTTCCCTAAATAGCCTCTATTTGTCTCAGACCTCTCTATGAAATACTTATGCAAGCCTATCTAGGAAGTTGTGTTATTTTAGATTCAAGGTTTCATGCTGAGATTAATCATTGTGTCATAATCCAGAAAATTACCTTCGGTGTATCACCTAGTAGGATAATTTTGCTTTCCAAGTTATTTCCTTTTCAATATTCCTTCTATCCATTTCCCCTCCAAGTTTAATTTCATGTCCAAAAGCAATTCAGGTGATTATCCAAGAGGAACTAGCCTAGAATTTGGAGGTTTCATTTTAGTTAGCAAAGGTCCCACACCTGGAAATGATTCCCATGTTATACTAGATTATCAAGACTATGAGAGATTGAATAGGGTGCAAATTTAGTAGATAACACTAACCTCTGAGGAAGAACAACACCAATGCACTGATGTACTCTTTGAACTAACTGAGGTGCCTCCTCCTCCTCCAAAATAACTCCTAATCCAACATGAGTACTAGTCCGCCCACTCCTCATCCGAATCCCACCACCAGGCCCAGGATCATCTCCATCGTCATCTCCGTTCCCCACCCACCATCTTGGCCCCCTACTCTCCCTCTGTCTCGCCCACCCCTACCCCACCGTAATTGTCGGTGCCTCCTCATGATAGTGCTAGAAACTGGACATGAGACATCAGTAAGTGAAATAGGACGAGCCTGTGCCCACCAAGCATCATACTGGGGGGTGGTGCCTACAAAATGATCCAATTCAAATACCAGTACCACATCAGATAAAGAAACAAGTATCACAAAGAAAATAGCCTAAGAGAGCAGTAATGAAACTACAAAAGTCATAGCACAAACATATACCTGCATCTACAATGGAAGATCGCCATGTCCAAGGAACAAGAAGTAAACCTACAAACTTGGTCTGTGCAGCATCAAGTGAAACAAAAACACCCCATAGAGCAATGCCCCTCGATCTGCGTGCAAAATAGGCATAAGTGTTAGACACACCTTGTCACTCTTTGAACTGTCGCAACACCCTATTGGTGTTGTGGAAATCAATCATATGCACATGGCGTGTGACACACCCAATCAAATATCTCCACTGACGATAGAATGGGAGATGGACATCCTCTCCAACCCATACGGGGCACTCACTATACGATCTCCAAATAAAATATGGCATCATATCTAACTCCTAATGCCAGCACATCAAATCACCCATGTGAGTCTGAAAAATGGCTCCATCATACATAAAGACATACGGCCTATCTGGAGGCAGATCACGAGTACCCATAGAATGACACACAACAATGTGCTCCCCTGCCCATATCTGAAGAAGGGTAGCACCGCAACCGAGTGACTTACCATTAAGGTAATCCTTGTAGAACATATGAAAGTGCATGTGGGCTAACATGCATGACCCCCATGCAAATACAGTGTGATCACGAACCATACTCTGCAACACAACACCAAAGCCTACAAAGAACCTGCGCTGGCATCGATCAGGGCATAAGATGCCACATATCAAGCTACCCAATAAAGTAGATAATCTATTAAGGCCCATGCCAAATCGGGACCATGGGATATCATACAGGCCAAACAAACCCAACTGATCCAGGGGAAATCTAGATAACTCAGTCAAAGCTCCAATGCTAGTTTAGGTGGCATACTTAACAAGCGCACCCTGAATCAGAAGCTGAAGAATGCAGTAAACATACTCTAACTTAACAATATACTCTCTAGTGGGTGACCAGATAGTGCATGTCTCAGAATGCCATCACTCTTCAAGAGTCGAGATTAGACCCCTATTGGTCGTAATCTCTAGCATATAATATACCCACTATAAAGCTAACTCCCTAAGCACTGACCTCTCATCCTCAGACAGCTGGAATCTGTAAACAAGTCCCGCCGGTCTAGACTCTAAGTAGCGCAGAATCCTCTCGATGAACTGCAACAGGCAAAATTAGAAATTTATTAGTACCAGATCAAATAGATAAGTGTCAGCAAGTCAAAAAAAGAAGAAATGAGATCATACATATCAAGTGCAAAACTATACATGCAATTGTGGTAAAAAACACTTCAACTACGGTACTTTTATGCGATTGCGGAACACAAGCTACAAATGCGACAGTCAAAAAAACAATTGCGACATTCAAAGATGGAAATTGTGGTCCACTTATCAATTGAGTATCATAGCCGACAATTGTGGCATTAAAACCACAATTGCGGAAAAACCATAGGCGATTGAGGCAACATTTGCAATATGACAATAAACAAAAAAATTTCAAAGAGAGAAATAAATGCATTAATAACACACAAGACAAGAACACTCACCAGACGTCCTACACCAGTTGGCCTCTGATGCATTCAAACTCAATCCTCTGATGTGTTTAGACTCGGTCAAAAATGTGGGTGACACCAGGTAAGCCCTCCATTGCACAAAAATAGGAAGAAAAACAAAGAAAACAAAGAGCAAACTCACCAAGATTTCTAGAGCTCCAAGACTGAAAAATGAGAAATGAAGGGCTCTCTCAGCTACTTATAGGGATTTAAAAAAAACCCTAATTCCTCCAGGTCTTCAAAATTTTCTTTCTGATCCCCGGAAACTTTGACAGTGAATATCAGGGGCATAATGCAACATTTTCAAGATCAGTCAGCTACCCAGATTCACAATTTGGAGTTTCAATAAATTAACGCTCACGTCGTGACTTTTTACTCAAATTTGTTGAGGGGGAATAAATACACCTACTATCACTAGGGAAAGCTAGGGCAAGAACAAAATAGAGAATCTTTGACACACTGCGACAAGTCACATTGCATCAAAGAGGGGCAAATGTAGACACCCTAAAATGGACAGGCTTGCGACTTCACATTAAAAACACTAATTTTCATCTATTAATTAATAGTTTTTTAATCATTAATTAATCATCTATTTTCCTCTAAATTCATTCTCCTAATCATCTAATCAAATTTCCAAAATTAATTAGATAATTAATTTTATTTATTTAATTACTATTAATTGATTAATTATAAATAAATAAATAAATAATTAAATTAAATTTCCTATAATTTAAATTAAAATATTTAAAATTACTAATTAAATTAATTTAATTTCATTCAATAAAGCAATTCTAAATAAAAAAGAATTCAATTATCTCACATGTTGAAAACTTTATTTATATAAATGAATTAAATATTCATTTATTTTCAAAGAGATAATCCTTAATTAGATCACATGGGTTACTCCACCCATCTCTCCAGTTCACATGGGTAACTCCACCCATCTCTCCAGTTCACATGGGTAACTCCACCCACCTCTTCAATTCTAAAAGGTAACTCACAATTAGCTCTTCAGTCAACCAAACTCTATCTCCTCTTTACCAGTTGAAGAGGTGGAGTTTACTGATGGCTTCTCCAGTTCCCTTTAATCTCAAATGTTTATCTCCCTATCCCTGGGATTGATCTCAACCGTTCATATCATCCCCAATTCCTATATAATAAACCCTTCATACCTATTTGAAGGATCCAAGATTTCAAGCTCTCGTGTGCCATTAATCTGTTAGTTTGGTTCTAGCATTCAAGCCATCTTGGGATCACACACACATTCAATTATCAAATTCTCGATGCTCCTAAGTCATAGACGCTGCCCACACCAATACGGAGCATCAAAAACAATGTTTTGGAAGGAGTAGAGAGAGACAATAGAAGCTTCAAGCACTTTGGGGTTTGCATTCATTTGTTTTCCTTTCTTTGCTTGTACATTTTATTGGTTACGTTTAAGTATTCGTTATTAGTAGTTTTTGTATTGATTTCCCCATTGCGAACTGGTGCTACTAACCCTCATCATTGGAAAGAGAAGGAACCATGAATATGAACATGCGTACATTAGCCCTTTTTGTGTTTTCCTGCTGTATTGTGCTTCTCCCGTAATGTGTTTGCTAAATGTTTTTTAGACTTTTATACGACCCTTGTTACTTTGTTGGTGCAAGGTGATAAATGAATCAAACCTATTGTACAATTCATCTATATGTATCTTTACTCTTCTATATGTTGTTTTCATGTTATGTTGTACTTGTGCTATTGTTCGTAAATGTTTTCCTTGTGTAGTCCATTGGGATTTGCAACATGGTAGCACTGACTCTTTTTGGTCTCCATGTTGTGGTCAAAAAAGACTCTTCTTCGTAACTCTGAAGTTTTCTTTCCTCCATTGTGATTGTAGTTCTACTTCCTTTGGGGAATGATGTCAATTCATTTGCAATAATATCATATATATATACATATTATCTTATGATCATACTAACCCCATAGAAAGTAGATCCCTTCTATGTTCTCTGTATGTTTATGTGGTATTTCCCTTGATTTGTCTTTTTTTGGGGGCATCTCGTAGTGGAAACGTAATCAGTAGGGTTGTTTATGTTTCCATTATAGCCATTTCTCTTGTTAAAGTGTTAGCAATGACTTTAACATGGGGGCATACACTCTACTCACTTTTTACACACACACACACACGTTCAAACTATTTTTAAACCTAAAAATTTCTCCCTTTTTGGATTAAAGACTAATCCTTAAAGCATGGAATTTTACCTTATAAGGATCTCTTAATCCCTCCAGTTTAAATTTATACAGATCTCTTGATCCTTCCAGTTTCAATTTACAATATTTTGATCCCTTAAGGTTGGAAGGTGTCCTTAAGATGAGATCTCCTTGATGGGTTGACTAGTGAGTAGCCACATTCACTAGGCGGTTCAACTCCATCTTTCTAGTTGTACTATTTTCTTGTGTGGTTCACAATGGGAAATAAGTTCTCATTGGGCAAGGTAATCACATCCTCTCTCTCTTTCTCCTTAACTGGTGATGTCTCTCTTATCGTGATCTTAGGGTTGATAAAGAATTAAGTCCCAGGGGGCTTGAGGATTCCTTTGTCCCTTTTGATTTCAATAAGATTATTTGTTCTTCATGATCTCCTTTACCAAGAGTTTGCATTGAGTCCATACTCTTGCTAAACTAGGGGCTAAATGTATAGTCAAAAAATAAAATCACTTCCATTGTATACTGGTTTAGCCTTCTGAGTAAGTGGTTTGGGGTCATGTCAAGCGCCTTGAATGAGTCTCTGACTTGGATCTGGCTTTTTCCCCTGTTCTGCCCCATTTCCCACTTTTTCCAGCCTGTTTCTGACACCCTAAACTGCAAACTGGGATTTTTGACCTCAGGGTCAAAGTTGACATTTTTGGGTCAAGGTTGACCTCACCCTTGACCTAGGTCAAAATTGACCTTTTTCTGACCTAAGGTCCAGATTTTAAGTTTTTGAGGTTTTCGGATGTCGTGCTTTGGAAAGAATTAATTCCTACTTCCGGGTCGGCTATTTTGGTCTTCAGAGCAACAAATCTTAAATTATATTTAATATAGGTCCTCTTCTAAGGGTATAGGTCTAATTGGAATTTAATTCTCCTATGTAGGCCTCTCTAGAAGATTGTGCCCTAGATTCATATGTAAGGAAGTTTTCTTCTCTCATTTTCTCTAACCATAAGCAAGAACAATCTAAGACAAAGACTTGAAGAATTAAGAAGTGAAATCTAAAGGTGAAGAAGCAAGATTTGAAGCAAGCCAAGTAGCCATTGAAGCATTCATCTATTCTCAAGCATTCAAGCACTTCTCAAGCACTCAATTCATCAAGGAGATCCATTGGTAGCCATTGAAGCATTCAAACTCTATGGAGCCCTCTTATTGAAGATTTCTCCATCCACATTCCTCCAAGCCTCCTCCTATTCAAATATCCATTCAAGATTGGTGTTGAAGATCTAAAAGCAATTTATTTGAGACATCCTACATTATACATTATACATTCTACATTCTACATTCTACATTCTACATTCTACATCCATTTGGTGCATACATACTTGTGGATCCACGGATTCGAATCTGCCACAAGGGTTTCCATACAGGCAAGGTGAATTTGTTCATTTAATTTGTTTTATTTATGCAATTTCAATTATACTTTGAGGTTAATTCCAAAATCAGGGTTTGACCAAGCCAAACCCCCCCAACAAACAAACCATTTTTCTTGCAGGGACAGGTTCAGAATAGTGAGTTGGAGTACAGATTCAGATAACCTTTTCAGCAAACTATCGGTATCTGAAAACATATTTTCTCTCAGATATTTTAGAGGTCTATTCTGCCCTAGGTCAGAATCGGAAATTCTGGGTCAAAGGTGACATTGACTTGAGGGTCAAAATCAGAACTGTGTTAGATCGGAAAAAGATTTATGGGTTTTGTTTATCTCTGCATTTCTGTTCCAGATCCAGTTGTAGATTTTCCAGAAACTCAGTGCAGACCCCTGAAAACAACATTATTTAGATCTATAACATTTCAAGGTTAGTAATTTTCTCCCATTCATTTCAATTAAAGTTATTAATCTTTCTAAACCTATCACATATTCTTTTCTATAAATGAAATCTAAGGTCTTCCTCTTTGCTCTCATTTCCAATCGATTGATTCATTAATGCATTGATCCTTCCTTTGGGGTTAATCAATTTGGATCCTTCCTTTGTGTATTTGAGGATAAAAGGAACATCTTATTTATCCCTCACATTTAAATAAATATTCTAATTTCAAATGTAACAACACAATTGTATATTACATTAAATGTAATTACCCCATTTCTTATATTACATTTTATATGATACATTTTGTTATATTACACTAAGGTGCACATTTGGTTTCAAATTAAGTGTTATTACTAAAAGAAAAATGTTGATAAATAATAACACATTATGTTCATGCAAATGTATTACAATGGAAAAACATACAACTATTTTCATTAAAAGTTATTTTTATTCATAAATAGTACGGTACAAATTCCACACAAGTTGTGGGAGTAATTGGAAAGATACAACAAAAGAGAAAAATGTTTTTAAAGGAATGAAGTATAAACAAAGAGATGGGATCCGTCATTGCCTAGAATGATGAATCTCGGTTGAAAAAAGTGTCCACATATTCATCCTTAGCTAAAGGTACCCAAGCATCCAGAGAACCTGCAAGGAGATAAAAGAGGTTGTGTTAAATCTCGAGGTCACAAATATTTATCTATAAATCATCATCTTATACACACCCTTCTCTCATAATGCATCTGATCAACTATGAATTAATGAAAAAAAGAAGAGGAAAAAATTAGAAAATTCATTGTTTTATCTAATGTGTTTGTTCATTGTGCAGGTTTAGGTATCATGGTTATCATGCAACATCTTAAGTGGATATCATAAACAATTCAGCATGTGAATCCCTTCCTCTTCCATTCAATCCATCTTATCCTCAAATTATATTATCTTCCAATTCTATTCTATTTAATTCCTCTTATCTTCCTCTCATCCTATCCAATCCAATACATTTAGATAGTTTCTCCATTGTCTTTAGTTGTTCGTGACAATGAGGTAAAAATTTATTTAGATTTTTTAATTCTTGTGCCCTTTCCTTGTGCTCTTTTTGATGCTTATGCTATATGGTAATAACTCACTTGAGAATGCTTTTATCAGGTAATAGAACTTCAACTTATTGCTTTAGCAACATATTTTCCCACAGTTAGTATAGTAGTAGAACAAAGAATGAGTTATAAGAATTTTTTTTTGCAGTAATCAGTAGGTCATAGACAATTGGATGTTGAAAATCTTTAGTATTGTATGATAAAATGAAATTAAGTATAAACTGAAAAGCATTACCTTCTGCAATTTTTCATCTATAGAACCTGTGCAAGCAACAATAACATTTTCAAGTGCTACGAGTGGTCTTGGTGGTTATTTCTGGCAAAAATAAATTGACGAGTTAAATATTTTGATTTGGAAGGTACAAGAAAATCACCAAGGATATATAAGGATTACATGTGAAAGGAATGCTGAAATATGTAACTCAATGTAGAATTCAATAAAATAAACCTTTAAGAGGGTTTACATAAAACAAAATTTGAGTATTGATTCCTCACATGATATCTTGGCAAATGAGTAATTTAACTTGTAAGAATTATAAATATGATCCTATAGTGAGGGTTGTGACATCTTGATAGCCTTTTATCATTCATAGTATCTATTACTTTGAATTATCTTGTTTTGAAAAAGGCACCCATATGGCTAGAAGTAATTTTCTTATTTCATAATGATTATTTTCAATTAAAAATTTTCTACATGGGTCTAGGACTACATAAGATCACGACAATGCACATCCTTTGTTAATAAACTAACAAGTAAGAGATGATCATCATTATTGATACTTATATTATACCTATTCTGCCAACTTACTATATTAATCATGTTGAACCTTCCAAAATAGTGATCTAGACTTAAAATCATACACTAAAATGATTATGTAGAATTATTTAAGTCTTCAAAAAAATTTAACAAAGTTTACCATAGTAGTAATTTATCATGGTCGTATACCGGTTTGCCTACCCCAAAAGCCTCTAGGATTTAGGTACCCTTTATAAGGTTTTTCCACATATTACATTGTCGATGGATGGCTGGTTCACAATTCCATATCATTGTATCTTGATTTTAGTTTTACTCCTTTTTTCAGATTTTCTTACCTAATAAGAAACAACATAAAAATGCAATCATTTGACATAACCATCTCAGTTCAGAGGAACTAATGCTGGGCATAAGATTTAAAACCCCATTTATCTTTAAAAATTATTTCATTTGCAGTTTACTTATATCCTATATTCTTAAATTAAACTACTCAAATTCTATGTTTAGACGAGTGGACAAATGCAAAGTACAAGTCAAATATAAATTAACTTCAATATACACGTGTATATTGCTACAAATAGCTAGTATAGAAAATAAAAATTAGCAAAAATAAATAATTTGAATATTGATTGGAATAATTACCTTGTAAAGGTGTTCCCGTTTTGCAGAAACATTATATGATTAAACTCCTTCTGATCAAATGGAAGAGAAATCAGATCCAGTACCTTGAATGCATGGAAAACAACTTTACACCTCTAAAGATGAATGATAAACTCAATCAATAGAAAGAAAGAAAACATTATCAAAAATTTATATAGATTCATAAATGCCAAGAAAAAAAATCCATGCAAACCTAAAGATTCACACCTACAATAGAATAAGAACTAAAAAGCCAAAGCACTCACCTCCATTATTGAAGCCCCAACCAAGAAGGTCAACAACCCAAGGCTCCATCCCACCAGCCTCAAGAAAAGTGGTGCAGGAGCACCCAAACTGAACCAACTATTATTATGGACCCTAGGGGTTATCTCAAGGTCCTAAGTGGCCTTTACAAATGTTTAGACATTAGGATTAGACACTGGATCACCATGTAAGGCCATAGTACCAAGATTGGCACATTATGAGCCCTTGGGTCACTATGAGTCATTAATGATCCCAAATACTAGGAATAGTTTATTTTTGAGTTTTTAGCATTTTGATCCACTAGGGATCACCTAAATAAAATCTTGACCAAATTTGGTCATTAGATTTGCAAAATTGCAAAAAATGTAAAAGTTGCTCAAAAGTTGTCAAGCAACTTTTGACCAAACTTAACAACTTTTCAAAAACCAACTCCCAAATGGTCATTTCGGTTCAAAATTGTCATGTAACCATTGGGAGTGCCTAAATTATCCCTTTCAGGTGGGTGGTAGGTTGATGATGTACTTTGATGTTTGAAAATCAATAAAAGTAACCATTTTCTTGCATTATGAAGGAAACAATCACTGTGTACGGTCAGGTATGGATAGAGGGGCATGTTATTATAACACCAAAAGTTAGGGTCATGAATATAATTCCATTAGGTCTTGGTCTCATGTGCTGATCGATCTTGGTTTGAAAGTTATCCCATTTTCAAACTCACTGCCTGGATTATTATAGGCCCTAATTCAGGGTTTCTTAGTAAATTAAGCGTATTTCTTCTTTCCACCTTGGGAATTTAATGGCCCTTGGTGGAAAGATTTTTTTTAGGATGCTATTCAAGATTCTGCAAGATAGGTTCTTCAATTTGCAGGGAAATGGAAACGAAGTGATGCCCTAGGTGTATATCCTTATGTATGCACCTATCTAGAATTAGGACAACAGTCATAACTTTTGTTTGAGGATTGACCAGAAGCTCTAAGTTGGAGGAAGAGTCATTTTTGCACACCCTCACATGACCCAATCATTAGTTTGGGAATTGGATGTATCTAAAGGAAACTTGTAGTGTAAATGGAGGCCAAATTAGGGCTAAGTGGTGGAGCAATTTGGTGTGTCATTCTATCTTCTTTTTAATTTCAAGTTCTAGGGCTTGAATCCAAGGTCATAGGACATAAAGGGTGTATGAATAACCTACTAGTTCATAGGGTTATGTGGAATAATCTCACTTGAGATCAAAATTTCTTCTGAAAAAGGCTATAAGCATAGTCTTGTGATTGTGAAGCAACCATGTCTTATAGATTGCATTTGAGTGAAATAAGAATTGGAACTATTCAATAGGGACCTAAATAGACCATAACTACAAGAATAGGTCACCCCTGGTCCTATATGTCACTTTGGGGGTATTCTTGTGAATGAGGGTCATTTGCTTGTGAGACCAACCTTGGTAGTTGGTGTTGGAGGATTGGTGAAACCTAGTGATTAGGTTTCCCTTGGGGGTTTGGGGTTGTGATAGCCTTAACCAAGTCCTTCTTCCACACTTGTGATAAGTGTCAAGCATTTTGGCTTTGAAAGTTGTGTTAGGATTGGATAATATTGAGAGGGGGGGGGTGAATCGGTATTATAACAGTTAATTAAATTCTTCAACCACTTGAACATTAACCATACAATTTCAGTAAAGGAAAGAACATAAAAAAAAACACAAAACTCATAACACCATGATTTGTTTATGAGGAAACCCTAGCCAAGGGAAAACCCTGGTGGGGATGATACCCACAAGCATGCACTAAATTATAATGTCCATGTTAGGAGACCTAGCCTTGTTAGGAGATGAATATTACATAGTACATTTCCTTGTTAAAGGAATAACAACCCTATTAAAGGTTCACAACACCCCTTAGGGGCCAATGAGCTTACAACTCTTACAATGTAATTCTGTTACAAAAGGTTCTCAGTGATGAACAAAAACAAGCATCAAAAATGCTTTGATAGTTCCTTTATAGCTCTGCCATTCTTTGCTCTACCATTCACATGTCTGCTTTATATATCCTTCACTTTCTCACAACACCCAATCTTTACCAAAAATATCTTACATATATATCCTTTTAACTTTACAAAGTCAGCTCTCAGAATAAATAGTACTAAGTCGGCCTTCAATACAAAATACAATAATATAGTAAACATTAAATGTATAGTCGGTGCTCTTGCATAGTCAAAGTATAGACTATCAATAACAAAAAATACAACTTCAATTTCCTGGGGTCCAAGTCTTGCTCCTTTATTCTTTGTTGTTGTCCAACTGCTCTGTATCGCTGTTCTCTGCTGTCTGTCAGTCTTCAAATCCTCATAATTCTTCGTAAAGTTATCCAAAACCAAATTGAACTTAGGTGTATGTCAGACATACTCCATACTATCTTTCACTAAGCTTGCATGCCTTAATTCATCGATCTCTGTCTTTGACATCCAAAACAATACTGTATCTTTGTTTCTGTACTTATTCAATTTTGGACATACCAAAACTTAACTTCAAAACAATCGATCTTAAACCTAGATGTGTTGCCATAAATAAAAACCAAAAAGTGAATCACATTACCCAAATTGATTACTTGCCAACAATATCTCCCTTTGGCATTGATGGCAACACTTAATAAAAAAAGGTACTAAGTGTTCCAACAAAACAAAACTATCTCCACTTCTTCTCCTTATCTTTTTCATTTACTTTTCTTTATATCTATATTTTTTTGTTCTCTCTTCTCTTCTTCATTCATTTTTTTTTGTTCTCTCTTCTCTTCTCTCCCTTTGACAACAATGACAAAGGTGTATACAAATAAGTATCACTTCTTGATCACAAGTTTTAGAATGTCTTGGAAGGAATCTTCCAAAATCTTCACTTCAGAGCTCCATGTCTTAAACAAAATTTGACTTATATGAATCAATCCATTCAATGCAAAAGATGTAGTTTCAACATTCTTCAAGTCTATGGATAAGCCTTTAGCCTATGAATCTATGGTCTTTTCTAAATCTGTCAGATGTGCCTCAAGTATTGATAGCTTCAGAGTAATGAAGTTCCTCAGTAAATTGAATCTATTTAGTACTCTCTCCTTCTCATTCTCCAATACACTGATCTTAGCCAATATCTTTATCACTTCTGTGTCTAACTTTGTAGTGGTTTGTGAAGATGTTTCACAACCATCCATTAACCTGTTCAAATTTGCCCTTTCCTTGGCAATAATATCTTCAACATTCTGAATGTGTCTGATAGGATTCATGTTGTAACCAAATAAATTTCTCCCATGTGTAATGTAGTTCTTTGCATTTATCAGACAAGTTTTCAAAACTCCTAAGTCCCATGAGATGGAATTGCATACTTTTATCAGTTTCTTCTCTTCATATGTTTTCTCTACTTTCTCCTCTGGAGTCTTCAACAAATTTTCAAAATGGCCATCAAACTCATCAAGTGTGACTTTCAAGTTCTCAATATCATCTTTGTTCTGTAATACTAAGGGTACTGGAAGCAATTTATTCATGGTATCAATATCTCTTGAAATCACCTTTGTTTTCTTATCTCCTTTCTGTACTAATTTCTCCTTTGATTTGTTCAGTACGGTGAATGCCAGTTTCACCAATTCATCTTCATCCATGTTATTGACATTTACATTACTACTTGCCAACAATAAGCTAGATGGTAAAGTTACCTCTTCCTTCTCATCTTCTTTTTGCTCAGTCTTCTATCCTTCATCCTCTTTCTGCTCATCTTCCTTATTCTCCTCTTCCTTCTCAGGTTCATCAATAATAGAAGTGTCCATGGTTCCTGCAAAAGGGTCCTTCTCATCTTGTGAGGGGTCTAGTGTTAATGCCACACCAGAAACATAGAAATCTGCAGTAGTGTCTTCTTTACTCTCTTCATCATTAGTCTCTGTGTCCTTTGTGCTATCATCCATTCCAAATTGTGTAGGTAAATATATCTTAGGAGGTTGGGGCTTGACAAAATTAGTTCTCAATAGTATCTTCTCAAGTGCCTTCTGAGTTTCCTCAGTCACTTCATCATATTTCCTCGCCATTATCTTTAGTAATCTTATCTTTTTCCTCAATAGGGGTTTCAATTCTTTGACTATAGTATCTCTCTCTTGTACATATAACACAGGTAGCATGTCATCAATCTCTTTGTTTCTAATCTGATCATCTTCAACTTGTGCCAAATATTTTCTGCTTTCCAATTTTGTATACAAATCTGAGGGTATGCTTCCTTCAACTTCTAAAAGTGTCTTCTTGAAACTAAGCATGTGTTCTATTACAATGTCTTAAATTTTTAGTTTATCTGCTTCTTCATATCTGTCATAATATTTATCAATTGAAACCAATTTTCCTTGTTCAATTGCTCTTTTCTCCAACATTTTAATTTCAGGTTTCCATGCTTTATTCTTCTCAGTTTTATTCTCTTCTTCCTCAGCTATGCTATTCTCTTTTGTCTGCATACTAGATCTATTTACTCTAGGAGTAACTTCCTTCGCTTGTTCTGCCTACTGCTG
>MU227748.1:2623750-2641378 GCA_018584345.1 Thuja plicata
TAACACCACTTGCTTAATGACTAGAAATGAAGAAATATGGTTGTGGCACAAAATATTGTGTCATGTGAATTTTGACAACATGATGAAAATAAGCAGAAGGAGAAATGTAAGAGGCTTACCGACGATGACAAAGCCATACAACATCATGTGCAAGAATTGTAAAAAAGGTAAAATGACAAAGTCTAGTTTCAAAAGTAAAACCCATACATCCAATGATATTCTAGAATTAGTCCATACTGATCTATGTGGACCAATGAGGACAAAGAGTTATTATGGAGATAGATATTTCATTCTCTTTGTTGATGATTACTCTAGAATGATGACAGTTATGTTTCTTAAAGATAAATATGAAGCATTCAAGATGTTTAAATGGTATAAGACTATGGTAGAGAAACAAAGTGGTAAGGATTTAAAATTCTTGAGGTTAGATAGAGGAGGAGAGTTTATATCAGATGAATTCACTAATTTATGTAATGAGCATGGTATAAAAAGATAGGTTTCTACACCAAGAACACCACAACAAAATGGGATTGTTGAGAGAAGGAACAAATCAATAGTTGATTGTGCTAGAACACTGATTATAGAGAAAGGAATCACCCAAATCTTCTATAGGGAAGTTGTCATCACTGCTGTCTACACATTGAACAAAGTACAATTGAAGGACACAAAGAAGACACCTTATGAGCTATGGTATGGTAAAACACCCAATGTAAGTTACTTCAAGATCTTTGGTAGTCAATGTTATGTCTTAAAGGATGATAGAAATGGAAATATTGATGCCAAGAGTGATGAAGGTATTTTTTGGGGGTATTCTACTAAGAGAAAAGCTTATAAATGTCTTATCAAGGCTTCTAAGAAAATTGTTGAAAGTGAAAATGTAAAGATAAATGAATTTGCAGAAAAGAATGAGCTAGAAAGCACAAAAGAACTAGAGGACTACAAAAAGTTTGTATACTATGAAGAACCCAACACTCTGCTTGAGCAATAGTGCTTAATTATAGAACAACAAAATGTTGCAACTGACGGTCAGACTGCAATTACCAATGGTCAAGATGATAATCAAAATAATGTGCAAGGTGATGAAGAACATAATGATGATCAAGCTGATACACAAAGAGTTGTACCTGTACTTGCAAGATATGTAAGAAGGAACCATTCAGAGAACCAGATCATAGGAGATAAGAAAGCTGGTACAAGAACAAGAAGTAAGTCTTTAAACTCAAATTGTTCAATTTGTGAGTTTGAGCCAAAATTTGTCAATGCTACACTAGATAATGAAGAATGGATAAGTGCTATGAATGATGAGATTGAGAAGATTGAAAAGAACAATACATGGTCACTTGTGCCAAGACCAGATGACAAGAATGTCATTGGTATAAAATGGATATTCAGGAATAAGCTGAACAAGAATGGAGAAGTCACAAGGAACAAAGCAAGACTAGTATGCAAGGGGTATGCACAGGAGGGAGGTATAGACTATGGAGAGACCTTTGCACCCATTTCTAGTCTAGAAGGAGTAATAATACTACTTTCTTATGCTACATTCAAAGAATTCAAGGTATATCAAATGGATGTCAAGTCAACATTCCTAAATGGAATACTTGAAGAAGAGGTATACATTGAGCAACCAGAAGGGTTTGTCGATCCAGACAAGAGAAACATGGTATGTAGAATTCACAAAGCCTTGTATGGATTGAAACAAGCTCCTAGAGCTTGGTATGAATGAATTCATTCCTATCTAATAAGTATTGGATTTGTAAGGACTAGTGAAAATAGTTATCTTTATTTGAAGGAAGATACTGATGTTCACACTTTGATTGCTGAAATATTTGTTGATGACATCATATTTGGAGGCAATGATATGCTATCCAAATCATTTTCTAATGAGATGAGCAAAGAGTTTGAGATGTCTATGTTTGGAGAGATCAAGTTCTTTCTTGGTCTACAGATCATTCAACAAAGTGGAGGTATTTTCATTACATAGTCCAAATACATCAAAGAGGTCCTGAAAATATTCAAGATGGAAGATTCGAAACCAATTGGAACACCGATGGCTACTGGATGTAAGTTAACAAAGGAGGACAAGACAATAGAGGTAAATCAAACTTTGTACAGATCAATGATTGGAAAACTCATGTATGTTGTACACATTAGACCAGATATTGCACATGCAGTAGGAATTGTTGCTAGATTTTCTGCTAACCCCAGGGAATCACATATGACTACTTTGAAAAGAATTCTAAGATATCTAAAGAATACTAAGGAATTTGGATTATGGTAAAGAAGAGAAGGAAAATTTAAACTTATGGTGTTTATCGACGCTGATTGGGCTGGGAATCTTGATGAACGGAAGAGCACAACTGGATGAGCATTCTTTATGGGTGACAGACTTGTCACATGGATTAGCAAGAAGCAAGGATTCATCTCTCAATCTACTATAGAAGCATAGTATGTTGTTGCTACTGCAAATTGCTTAAATATTGCATGGATCAAACAGTTGCTAGAAGGTATGCATATGAAGATCTTAGAACCAGTGATTATTTATTGTGATAACACCAGTGCAATAAAAATTTCCAAGAATCCAGTCATGCATTCCAAGACTAAACACATTGCCATCAAGTATCATTATTTGAGAGAACAAGTTCAAGAAAAAGAGGCGATACTTGAGTATGTGCCATCAAAAGAACAATTAGCTGATATCTTCACCAAGCCACTACCCAAGGATACATTTGAATACTTGAGAAAGAGACTAGGGGTCAAACCCTTGTCTACCAGTCAGTAAAATGACTGAAGGATGCATCAGCCTACATATTATCAGAATATCATTAATGTTGATGCAAGAAAAGAGATGAACTTAAAAGATACATCTATATACATACAGGTATATATCAGAACCGAGCACCAGAGCATATTATTATATTGTTGATGGATAAGGGAAATTCAAGGAATATATTATGGATGGAAAGAAAATGATTGTTTGACATGAATGTCAGATATTCATAAATTATTTTTTTGGCATTGCTGTCAAAGGGAGAGAAATTATCCATATTATCACATCTTTCTGGAAAGACAGAAAGGTTATCCATTATCAGATTACTCAAGCAGGGAGAGATTATATCCTAAGGGAGAGAAATTGTATGGAAATTTTATACAAAGGGAGAGTTGCTGACAAGAGGAAAATACATCAAAAGAGAGAGAACAGTCAAAAGAGAGAAATTGACACAAGGAGAGGACACAACATATCAGAAGATATAGAGCTGCAAGAATAAAATCTAAGCTAAAACAAAGCTTACCGGAGATCAGACATTTATCGGTTATCAAACAAAAAGATTGGTAGTTTGATGAATCTCAACTGTTGTATTTCATATTGTATTAGAAATAGTATAGTCTGATAATATAGTATGTTGCTATCAGTGCCAAAGGGAGATATTGATGACATGTAACTGATTGGATGTTTGATAATGTTAAGTTGAAGATAATGCAAGGCATTAAATCAGTTAATGGTTTGAATTGTCATTGATGTCAACTTGATATCATCTATACAATCATGTAAAAAATGCCAAAGACTTTAGAGAATCAATGGAACAAAGGTTATGCTTTCAACAATGCATAAAAGTCAAGTATTCACTAAGTGACAAAAAACACTGACGAAGTGCACACCATCGGTAAAGGCAAAGAAGAAAAGTCATAGTGATACCCGATGAGCAGAAGACAGTGTTGCCCGACAAAGCAAAACCACAGGATGCCCGATGAGATAAAAATAGTGTTTCCCAATGAGTAAATTTCCAATGATGCCCGACAAAAGGTGATCTCAAAGCTAACTGGAGTCACACTTAGTTGTCACCGACGACTAACTACAGAGGTGACCGATGGAACAGAGTTCAGAAAATGACAAAATATCTAGCTGGAAAGAGCTAAAGATAGACTTAACTGATTGTTTTCTTTGTTTTATTCGACCAGAGTTAAGTGATTGATTTAAAGATGATTTGTACAGTTGGAAAGAAGATAACTACGAGATAAATAAGGAGTTATGCTTTAAATCAAATTGGCTGGATTTTTTTTCATGCCAAGAATCAAGAATCAAGAAACAATGAATATCATGTCTATATAAGAGACACGCTTAATTCATTTTTGAAGAGCATGAAAAGGGTATTAAGGGGAGTGAATAGAAAGAGGATGCTAAAGAGAAAATAATGAAGAATATCTTCATACAATACTGATCAATCAAGCTGAAGGAGAGCTAAAGAATTCTACAAACACCGACGAACAGTGAAGCACAACATCATAGAGCAGAAAGTGTGGAGAACAAAGAATTGAATTGATACATTGATCAGAGAGGTAATGTACTTAAATAGATCTAAAAATATGCAATTCAAATTTGTATCATGAACAGGTCATAGTGTTTCAGTTTAACCATTGAAGCATCAAGTCTCTTAACAGAGCAAGACTTAATAGTCTTCTATATATTGAGGTACATCCCAAGGAGTGCCAAAAAGGTTGATTCATGAAAGTAGCATTGGACTTGCCCGATACCTATTGACAGTCTAAGAAGGAGGTTGATTCAAGGATGGTAGCAATAGATGCCCGATACTAAGTGACAACCTCAATGTATAAAATCCTCTAACAAGGTCACACTTAATAGTGTGTTTGTAACCTTTAACAGGGTTGGCTCCTAACAGGGCTCACTTTAGAAGAGTGAAAATTTGGGGTACCGGTCCCAGTGGTTTTTATTTTAATAGGGTTTCCACATTAAAAATTCATGTGTTATGTGTGTATGATTCATTTCTTTATTATTTTTTATCTGACATAGTTAACACTAGATTGATTGGTATACTCTGCTTATTTACTGAGTTTCGGTAAAAGTTATACTGCTTATCGGTAATCAAGGAGAATAAGGACAGACAAGGAAAACTGACAGATAGTTAAATCATTATTAGTATTTCATGGCATTCATCTTTTAGGGACATAATAATCCGAGGTTTATTGATTGGTGGTTAAGTTTAAGGATAAATTTTTGAGGCCACTGATTCACCCCCCTCTCAGTTATTACTAACAATTTTCTTGGGTCTAAATGCTACTGTTTTAAGATCTCTTTGATTGGGCATATTACTAAATTAAAATAATATTATTTTGGTTTTTATATTGTTGCATTTGGTTGACCATAGGCAAGGAAATCGTGTTTTGAATCAGAACTGGTTTAAACCCTCATCTAGGGTCCCCGATAATAGAAAAATGTATTTTCTTTGTTGTTCCACATATTGTCTTACTCCATATTGGACAAGAGGATGGGGAAGGAAATGTACAACACCCTTCTAGAATCTCAGGATACCATGCAACATTTTGCATGAGTTTTGGTATAGTAGGATGGGACTGTAACTGTCTCTGTGATAGTAGACAAAGATACGAGTAAGGTGAGGGTTTTTCCCATAAAAGCATGTGAAATGAATGTCATGAAGGGTGAAAGAAGGATTTTAGTGAGACTAATAGATGCCAAGAGTTGTGGAGAAGGATGTGGGACCAAGGCGTGGGAAAAATCTTAACTATTTTGAAGAGATGTGTGACTATATTAATTAGACAATGAGGTATTGTTAGTGGGTCTTGGTTGGTAATGTTGGAGATTTGCCTTTGAGCCAGTGGTTGACTGTATGTTTGTCATTGATGACAACATATAGTATGCAATAATGTTCTGTATGTAATTCTCAGTATGGATATGTTGGAGCCTTGCGTGTTTATTTTTATGTTGTAAACATATTCATTATGCTATGTTCATAGATGCATATTCAATTGTGCAGTTGAGATTGAGTTATGATGATCTATTTTCTAGTTATAGTTTCAGGAGATTGTTTATTAAGAGTCGACAATATTTTTATTGTTTCTTCAGTTGCACCTATCTTTTGGCTATGCATGTTTGGATTTGTATTTAGTTATGAGTTCAAAATTTTTGGTTAAGAGCACTTAACATGTTTCATCCAGAGAGTGAATTTTGAGTTAATTTGGTAGAGCCGACTGTATGAAGTGACATGTCTACTCATCTTGAGTTACACAGTTCTATTTGTGTTGCATGCTTAGTTTGGCTGATGAAGAAGTTGTTGAAAAGTTTCCTACAAGCTGACTTGATCATATCTTTGGAGGAGGATACTTATAGCAGATCATTTGTGATCAATAGAGGAGAGAAGGTGTGTAAAAGTAGCAGAGAAGAATGTTTGATATATTGGGCCAGTAAAGCTATATCATTCATCAGTTGAAGATCTATGTGAAGAAGTAGAGAGTGTATACAATTCACTAGAACTGATAAAGACAACAGGTCTAATTCACAGTTAAATATCAAATATAGTGTATATCTGTTGTGCAGAAGGTTGCAGCCTTCATCATTTAAGTAGTGTGCTCACGGACAGTGTGTCCTCACCTCTAACAGGGTAATTTGTAAAAGACTCCTAATAGGGTCTGACCTTTAACTAGGTCACTATACTTAATGCATTGTAAAGATCAACTCCTAAAAGGGTTGTAGAATCTTCTAATAAGGATTATTATACACTAGTGCAGTTATTTGTGGGTACTAATTCCCACCGGGTTTTTTTTACCTATTTTTGTTTTCCCCGTAACCAAAATTGTGGTGTTATAATCTATGTTATCTTATTGTGTTTATGATTAATGTTATTCTATAGTTAATTGGATAAAGAATTGAATATTATAGATAACTGTTTCACCCCTCGTCCCAGTTATCTCTTGGGACTATTCCTAACAATTGGTATCAGAGGCAAGTGCGTTGGAGAGAAAGTTTAAAAAATTAAGGTTGATCAGATGGCATACTTTAGAAAAGAGAGTCCTTAGTTTGATGAAGAGAATTATCTTGACTGGAAGAAAAAAATGATAGCACATTTGTAGTGCGTTGGTTTTGAAATTTATGAATAAGCTACTCAATCAAAATGTTGATGTTCCTTCTTTAAAAGACCTTGCACAAGAAGATTATACTGTTAAACAAAAGGAAGTATTCAACCAAAATGCAATTGCCAAAGAAGCCCTAATAAGTGCCTTATCTGACAGTGAGTTTTCTGAGATTAAGAAAGTAGATTGAGCCTATACAATATGGAAGTATCTAGAAGACATGTTTGAAGGAGATATCCAAGTAAAGAATGCACACAGAAAGACATGGAAGAAAATATATAACAATTTAGAGAAGCTACTTGAAGAAAACATCAGAGCATACAATCAAAGGATTAATGAAGCAGTTACAGGAATCAGAAACAATGGTGGATAAATTTTAGAGGAAGACATAATGGATAAATTGATGATTAAACTAACAACAGATTATGAGAGTAAGATAAACATCTTAGATGAGACCATGCAATTTTTGAAAGACTTCAAGAGAGAGACCTTGATCAGAAAAATTTCAGCATTTGAGATATCAAAATTGAAGATAGAACCTAAAAGTGAAACAACCTTCAAAGCCTCAATCCATGGTAAGAAATCCTTGAACACTTCTGGTAATTTTGATAATGAAGATGAGGATAAAGAACTAGAAGAATTCATTGCTATGATCGCTAAGAAAGAAAGAAAAGGAAAAGGAAATATGAAGGACAGTTACCATTCAAATGCTTTTCATGCAACAAGGTTGGTCATTTTACATCTAAGTGCCCTACAAGAGTCAAGAAGTACAAAACAAATTTCAAGCCTAAATATACAAAGGAATGCTACTATGATGAAGATGGAGTGACAGATGAAGATTCAGGAGAAGATTAAATTGAATTCATTGCAATTGAAGATATGGAAATTTTTTTTTGATGAAATGGACATTGAATATGAAAATAAAGCACAAGAGTTGGCATTAATTTCCCAAGCAGACATCAGAATAGACTAGATCATTGACAATGGGTATTCACATCACATGACAGGAGACAAAGATAGATTTGTACATCTGGATAAGTACAAAGGTGGTATGGTTAGATTTGGAGACAACACTCCTAAACCTATCATAAGTAGAGGAGATATCACTTTAGATGGAAATAAAAACACTGATGATGTTCTGTATATTGATGGTTTACATCATAACCTATCGAGTGTTGGACAGTTTCTTGACAAAGGATATCAATTGGAATTCAAAAACAACAAGTGCATCATTAATAACAAAGAAGGAGTTATGATTGCATCAGGTTCAAAGCCAAAAGGTAATGTTTTTCAGGGCAATTTTGAAGCAATTTGTTTTGTTGCAAAAGTAGATGACAGTTGGTTATGGCACAAAAGATTATGTCATATCAATTTTGAAAATATAGTAAAGATAAGCAATGTAAAGGTAGTAAGAGACCTTCCTAGTATTGTAAGACCAGTTGATACTATATGCAGGGAATGTGTGATGGGAAAGCATGTAAGGAAATCATTCAGAAGTAAACAAAACTCAATAGAAAACAAATTGGATCTAGTGCATACAGAATTATGTGGACCTACTCAAACAAGATCATACTATGGTTAAAGGTACTTTATTTTGTTTGTTGATGATTATTCCAGAATGATGTGGGTTGCGTTCTTAAAAGATAAATATGAAGCATTTGAGAAGTTCAAAATATTCAAAGCTGAGGTTGAAAATGAGTCTGGATTAAAGATAAAATGTCTAAGATCAGATAGAGGAGGAGAATTCACCTGTGACAAGTTTTATGAGTATTGCAAAGAACATGGGATGAAAAGATAGCTAAGTGCACCTAGAACCCCTCAGTAGAATGAAATTGCAAATAGAAGAAATAGGATCATACTTGACACAGAACACACTATCATGATTGAAGGAAAATTTGCATACACCTATTGGAGAGAAGTAGTCAATACTGCAGTCTATACTATCAACAGAATTCAATTAAGGCCAGGTGCAGACAATACACCTTATGAACTTTGGTTTGGGAATGTACCTACAATAAAATACTTTAGAATATTTGGAAGCAAGTGTTACATCAAGAGAGATGATGGTGTTGTCAAGTTTGACGCTTGAAGCGATGAAGGTATTTTTCTTGGTTACTCTACAAAAAGCAAAGCTTACAGATGTTATAACTTGAGATTGAAGAAAATAATTGAAAGTACTTATGTGAAGATTGATGATAAGTTTATGATTCAAGAGAGATACTATGATTATGAACCTATGATTGAAGATGAACCAAGACCTATCAGTAAAGAAACAATTATTGAAGAAATGTTTGACTGCATTCATGTATCATGCAATGACCCTGAACCAAGTGAAGAGGAATCACAGATAACCGATGAGAATGTCACACCTAAAGTTCCAAAATTCACATCTAAATACTATTCAAAAGCATATAGTAACTTATTCATAAGAGAGACACCTGAAGGACTACTACTTGTTGCTATTTTTGTTTATGACATTATTTTTGGTGGTAATGAAAAGCTTAGTGCAGATTTTTCTAAAGAAATGCAGAGCGAGTTTGAAATGAGCATGATTGGACCTATCAAATACTTTTTGGAATTAAATGTACAAAAAAAAGATAGAGGTATATTAATTAATCAGTCTAAGTATGTGAAAGAAATATTGAAGAAATTCAAGATGGAAAACTGCAAGCCAGTAAGAACCCCCATTATAACAGGAAGCAAGCTTTCTAAAGATGATGATTCTATAGCAGTTTACAAGACACTATACAAGTCTATGATTGGAAAGCTCATATATCTTACTCAATCTAGACCAAATATTTCTAATGCAATTGGAATTGTTGGAAGATTTGCAGCTAAACCTAAAAAAAATCACTTAATGGCAATAAAATGAATATTCAGATACTTAAAATGGACTATAAACTATGGTTTATGGTATCCTAACTCAGAGAATGTAGAACTTCATGTGTATACAGATGCAGATTGGGCACGTTGTGTTGATGACATAAAGAGTACCTTAGAAGGAGTAGTATTTCTTGGAAATATATTAGTTACTTGGACAAGCAAGAAGCAGAATTGTATTTCTCAGTCAACAATAGAAGCATAGTATGTAGCAGTAGGATTAAATTGTTCTACAATTGTTTGGATCAATCAGATGATAAAAGACTTTGGAATTCAGATTAATTATCCCATTGTTATTCATTGTGACAACACTAGCACTATCAATATGTCAAAGAACCTTGTGATGCATGCAAAGACAAAATACATTGAAATAAAATATCATTTTCTAAGAGAGAAATTTGCAAATAAAGAAGTAAAATTGGATTATGTGAGCACTAAAGAACTGTTAGAAGACATATTCACAAATCCTTTACCAAAAGATACTTTTGAGTATCTTAGGGAGAAGCTGGGAGTAATTCCCTTCCCTGAGTCTGATTAGAATTTACAGCAAATGCATCAGTCCTTGGTGACTGATGTATGGCTGACTACTCTACCTCTAGAGTAGTACCTGTGCTTATTTGTTTTTGGCACCCTTTTCCATTGATGTCAAAGGGGGAGTATATAGTCTGGGGGAGCATACAGTCATGAAAAATATGATGCGACACTTAAGAGGAGTTTTGTTGAAGATATTGAGAAGATTGTAAAAAAAAGAATACTTTTGGATTGATGGTGTTTTTCATATCATATGTTGCCATCAATGTCAAAGGGGGAGATTGTTGGAGATTTTCCTTTGAGCCAGTGGTTGACTATATGTTTGTCATTGATGACAACATATAGTATGCAGCAGTGTCATGTATATAATTCTTAGTATGGATATGTTGGAGCCTTGTGTGTTTATTTTTATGTTGTAAACATATTCATTATGCTATGTTCATAGACACAGATTCAGTTGTGCAATTGAAATTGAGTTATGATGATTTATTTGCCAGTTACAGTTTCAGGAGATTGTTTATTAAGAGTTGACAATATTTTTATTGTTTCCTTAGTTGTGCCTATCTTTTGGAGATGCGTGTTTGGATTCATGTTTATTTATGAGTTCAGAATGTTTGGTTAAGAGAACTTAACATGTTTCATCCAGAGAGTGAAGTTTGAGTTAATTTGGTATAGACGACTATGTGAAGCGATGCATCTACTCATCTTGAGTTGCGTGGTTCTATTTGTGTTGCATGCTTAGTTTGGCTGATGAAGAAGTTGTTGAAAAGTTTCCTACAAGCCGAATTGATCATATCTTTGGAGGAGGATACTTATAGCAGATCATTTGCGATCGATAGAGGAGAGAAGGTGTGTAAAAGTAGCAGAGAAGAATGTTTGATATATTGGGACAGTAAAGATATATCATTCATTAGTTGAAGATCTATGTGAAGAAGCAAAGAGTGTATACAATTCACTGGAATTGATCAAGACAATAGTTCTAATTCATAGTTCAATATCAGATATAGTGTATATCTATTGTGCAGAAGGTTGCATCCTTCATCATTTGAGCAGTGTGCTCACAGACAGTGTGTCCTCACCTCTAACAGGGTTATTTGTAAAAGAATCCTAACATGGTCTAACCTTTGACCAGGTCACTGTACTTAATGCATTGTAAAGATCAACTCCTAATAGGGTTGTAGGATCTTGTAATAAGGATCATTATACACTAGTGCAGTTATTTGTGGGTGCTAATTCCCACCAGGGTTTTTACCTATTTTGGATTTCCCCGTAACCAAAATTGTGGTGTTATAATTTGTGTTATCTTATTGTGTTTATGATTAATGTTATTCTGTACTTAATTGGATAAATAATTGAATCTTATAGATAAGTGATTCACCCCCCCTCTCAGTTATCTCTTGGGAATATTCCTAACAGGTAATATTGAAGATATTAGTGTATTAGGAGTTGGGATTGAGTATGGGAAAAGCCTAAGAGTTTCTTGGAGGTTGGAATCCCAAGAGTCAGAGTTTGGATTAGGAGAACAAGATAGAGTGAAATGTCTAAAGGGTAGGACAGTGGTGAGAATTGTGATCAATCATTGTGGGAGTATGTGGTCAGCACTTTAGGTGTGGTTAGAGGTTGGGAAATGTCAGCATGTGGAGCATGGTGGATAGGGGGAGTAGTTCCTGACCATTAATAGGTCTTGAAGGAACCATTGATTGGATGTGAGGGTTAGAGGATTAGTTGAGGGATATAGAAGCGGATCCAAGATAATGAAACAAGATTAGTGACTTAGAGGAAGATGTTTATAACACCACTCTAAACAAGAAAATTGGATATTCCAAGATGAACTAGGAAAATAAATATCAATCCAAAAGATGACCAAAGATCCCATCCTAGAGTCATCAACATCCATGCATAGCTAGTAATATTTGATAGAAATATTCCAAATAGAATGATATAGACCTACAATACCTGTCAAATCCATGAAGTAAAACCATTGGTGTTGCCTCCATATTTTGTCTTAAAGGAATCACACAACTACTCATGATTAGATGATTTGAAAGATCAATCTGCAGTCACTGGAAAAAAGTAAAATTAATTCCCTAGGTTTCATAAAAAAATATGTAAATACGAAAAATGGGCTCCCTTTAAGGTCTGACTAAAATGAGAACAAGAAATTTTTTTTTAACAAGATTCCCCATGGAATTCTAGGGGTTTATTGATCTGTTTGCAGCTATCATCCTAATTAATAACAAAATCATAAGAGAATTCAAATTTAGAATAAGGAAACAAAATTAGTTTTACCAAGGAACTGGTTTGCTCTTCTCTAAGTGATCCATAAAACACTCGAGATAGTCTCCAAGTAATCAACTAAATATATCACAATGTCAACTCTACTACTAACCTTCAAATCACTCTTTACTACCACTAAATGGATGCCAACTACAGTCTCAGTCAAACATGATGCAAAAAAAAATGAAATGTGAAAATAGAGATATAACTTACACATAAACACACACATAATATGACAATGAGGAATTTACCCTGAAGACAACCTACAAGGGAAAAAATCCAACAAGAGAGAGTTATGTACTCCTCATTCTGCTAAAAGTCATTTTTATATATGTTACAAGTCCATTTGGGATAATTGAAGCCATGAGAATCATCAAACTCATACATGCCTATAATGTATTTGTGCAACTCATAAACCTTGTCATTCTTCTACTTGCATTCACAAAATGAACATAAAAAATAAGATTAGATCTGGGAGTACTGTAACGAATTATGTATCAAACACTATATGATGTGCTGAATGGATCAACCCATGATAACAAAAATCACAAAAATAATTGTCATACTCAAGATCATAATTTAAACGTTTCTTTGAATCAAAGTTGTGTATGAAAAAAAGAAATAATATCATGATAGTTGTAGATCAAATAAATTTGATAAGCGGGGTGGTGAAATTACTCCTAGATTGTCTGTGTATTCAAACTTTCCCATGGTCTCCAAAGTGGTAGGATTGATTTGAATAGATCATTTCATTGTTTCAGTCAAGCAAACAACTCTCCCATCACCTAACATGTGAAACCCACATGGTTGAATGAGTATTGAATGCAAATGGATTTATGGGTGCTCATTTTTTCCTTACCATCAAAGTTGAATCAAATCAAGAATAGGGAATTGACCTTATGAATCTTGTGTTGGCATTGTCTGTTATTGAAGCACCAGAGAAGAGTCTTGCAAGATCCCCAACATATTCAAAGATGTTTTCTGACCTTAAAACTTCATAAAATTCATGATAACAGATTTTGTTGTTCTTTTTAGCAACCTTGTAAGCCTCATATTCTAATTGTCCATGCCCTGATATTAATCTCCCCTTCTCAAAGTGAATACAAACTAGAGTAGAATATCTAAAATGGAAAACCATACACCCATCAAAATATAGATATTCCCTTGAAATAAATTAAAAAAGTAGCTCAAATCTCCATTGCGAGAACTTGTAATATAGGAAATTTAATAGGATGAATATGTACCCATCAAAAAGGTGTCTGAAATTGTAGTCATCTACATGAAACTTTCCTGGTCCATTTCCCAGGTAGGTGTCATTCTATAAATATAAAGAAAAAAATATTCAAGAGATTAAGTCAACAATTGTTTTCAATTTACATTCTTTTGAATTCAATCTCAAATCATTTATTGTTTAACACAATTTAATAAACTAGAATAAAGTGTTTAAGGAATATAATAATGAGAAACAAAGGTATAGACAAGGTCAAACATCCATGAATAAAAATAGCTATTTAGAGGCAAAAGAAACATAAACAAATTATCATTGCTTAAACACAAATAACAACTATGATACCGAACAAGAAATCATGATATAGTGAAATTCCCAAAATATGTGAATATGAGTAAAATACAATATTAGACTTAAAGAAATCGATCTGGCTATATTGTGTTCCTTGAGGAAAGACACTGTGTTAGCCCCTACTATAGGTTTCTTGGGCAAGTGATTTTTTAACTTGCCTCAATGACTAACCAATGAATTAGGACCACAATTATGTAACGATGGGGGACAAAAGCCTGACTAAGATGAAGAGGGAGAGGGTTTTATGCATTCATAATAGATCTCTAAAATAAAAATTGTCTATCTACAATACCTAGATGAAACTTAGTTGAAAAGGAAAAAACATAAGAAGGCTAAATAACTTAAGAAACCCATAATTCAGATTAACAAACCCAAGAAGATGAAACATGCCCCATGATTGGAAGAAAAGTTAGATTCTCAATAGCTAGTGTCGAGGAGAATCTGAGAATCAAAGTTAAGATAAAGAGAAGCTTGTGACAAATATTTACAAACAAAAAAAATCTCGTGACAATATTTACAATCCAAAAAAATGCTTTATAGTTATTTCTGAAGCTTTAAAATTATTATATAGGAGATAATTTTTATAGTCAATCCAATTATGATGTTGTTGTCAGTATTAAATTATGTAGTTTTTGAGTCAAATTTATTGAATCATGTTTCATGATTAGTGGTTCACAAGAACCTATCTCTTATAAGACTGAATGAGACACTTATCACTCATTGCATCTAGGTATGAAAGTAAACCAGTTTTAAATAACAAAATAGGAACTTGGATCATGGCGGTTCTGAAAAATCAGTTCTAGCCAAACATCTGTATGAAAGTAAACATTAAATAATGCATGGAAGAAGCTGAAGTCCAGGCTAGAGAAGACCTCTACATGGAGTGTATTGTGTTTAAGAACCATTGACCAGACTTGGAGGACTGGTGGAACATGGTGTATTGACCATGTTAAAGTATTATGAGGTATTGGAACAAGATGAGAAGTCTTGTTGAAAGATTTGACATATTGGAGGCCCTAGGTGCATTGGGTGAAGCCTAGATTGAGATATCTGAGTGGATGTTTGATGTCAAGAGAAGTTGGAATAAGTGATCAGAGGAAGTGAGTTTGTTCAAAATGTCTGAGGTGTTGGTTGTCTAAAGTCAGAGCACTCTATTTGACCCTTGAGTTGAGACTAACTCCTTGAGTGAGTTCCAAGACACTTGTAGAATTCTTGAGTTGAGTTGGGTTCCTTAAGGGGATAGTAGACTAGGAATCTACATCAGTTTAGCTCGAGCTTCACTTGGTTTTGAGAATAGTTTAATATTCTCTACTTAACAAGGCCAACCACGTGAAGGTGGAAGCTCATTTGGCCTCACCCCCTAACATCACTCTAAATTCCCCATTAACATCTAACATTCATTCATTCATTCATCCATTTATGAAATGTAACATTCAATCATTATAATCACATAACATTCAATAACACCTAAAATTAATTAACAATTGGACATTCATCAACATTTAGTAGCAAAAAATTACATTCATTAAGACAACGTAAATATATTATCAAAAAAGATTTATTGCAATAATTTTTTTTGGGTTTTTCCTCAATTTGCACATGTAACGGCTAAGTGGAGCATCAAGATCTTCATCATTCCCCTCCTCTTCTTCTTGTTAACTCAATAAATGCCTCCTCCTACGTGTAGGAGGATGTTGGTGCACCAAAGGGGAGTCCGCTGCAATAACAACTAAATGGGTTAGATTCACAACATTTTATATTAGTGTTACAAGTATTTCATTAATTAAAAGAAGATAACAACTAATCAAAAAAATTAAAATAACATAACAAAGATTTTCTTTACCTGACAATGCCACATCATCTCGAATATGGTGAACACTCGGGTCATCCTCCACTCGTTCACCATGATGTTCTGCATTTAAAATGTACAAAGAAAGGTCACACCAATTTCTATTTAAAATGTTAACTTGTATTTAAAATTACACAATTAATGTTCAATAGAAAATGAATACCTCCATCACTGTGATGCACATCAGGGTCTTCGTCAAGTGAAGGTTCTATGCTAGGATTAGAAGGATGCATTGCAATGTCATGTGCTAAAGGGGTTAAATAAACATCAAATAGATTATCGCTCAAAAATTGAAATAATTTTCATTTGGCCTACTTACCTATGTGTGAACCAATGCATCAAACTGTTGGCTTTGGCGTAGGCGTTCAGCCATGGCTTTATAGCCTTTCTTTAAGACAATCTTTCTGTCTTCTTCCATGGGCGCTACATTAAAATCCGAGCCCTACATTTTTGGCTTTATATTATCAATTCTACAGGTATTATTTGATTAAAAAAAATTGTTTGCAATTTATAAAAAAAAATGATTCAAAATTCCATTTATTGCTACTTACAATTCTTTCTTGAAGTTTCATATAACCACTAGAGCCAAGTTTGTGTTGGCCAATATTTTCTATTCTGGCCTTTGTACCCTTTTATGTGTCCTTTAGTCTATGAAAAGTTTGAAATAGGTTAGATTATATAAATATAAAGATCATTGATTAGTGCATAATTACGTTCTACTTAATACTATCGCATACCTTCTATTGTCATTTACTGGTGTAATTCATTTTTGGCTTTGCGCTTTCTCCTTTGCATCCAAAATGAATTCCTTCCACTGCTTCTCTAGAATTATGGGAGGACGCTCATACTTTGGGTTGTTCACTAGATTCCTTCTATATGCGTCCCTCACAGTCTTTATCTGTTTGCAAGCTCTCTGAAGAACTTTGGTGCTGTCAAAAATGTTACTTCCAAAGAGTTCCTATAAAGATTTTATGAGCTGATCTTTTAATTTTTTATCCTGTAAATTCCACCTTTAAGAAAAAACCAAGTTGTTAGCTAGAAAAATTAACTGAAGTTGCATACCTTCAATATAGTACAATAAATAGATGGAAGGAAACATATTCTAGCAATGATATGAATTCAAAGCAGTGGGATAGGGTTAGTTAACATATGATGTTCCACCTTGTATGTATGGTGGGCCCAAATAGCGACAATGTGATTTCATTAAGCTTTTCATAAAAAAACATCGTTCCCTGCAAACACATCATGGGATCATCAATCCAAAATGAGTAATGAATAAGTAAATTAAAATTAGAATATAAATAATAATGATGCAGGAGCATCCTGGGTGTAAGGGCAATCTTGCATCACCCAAAAATATTTCTGTGTTCTTTTCAATAAGGGCTACCTTGTACAGAGCTGCTATTTATGGAAACTTGCTATTTTCAGTAAGTTGGTCATACGATCTCGGAATGTTATGATTTTGCATGTGGAGGTTCATCTCAGTCATATAAGCCTGCTAGTAAAGTTTCATGGCTAGATCAGGTCTAGTTTTGAAGATATTGAAAATTTTTGGTATTGAAAACAGGGTACAGAAACTTCGAGCTCAGTTTTGAAGGCTTTAGTGGTCCCGGATGAGGTCGAAACT
>MU227749.1:17127-40448 GCA_018584345.1 Thuja plicata
TTTGATCAGTGATATCTTTGTAAGGGGTTGGTGCTCCTAGGGTTGATACCTTGAATGTAGCCATTGAGGCTTGTATTTCTAGTGAGGCATATTTGTAACCAGTGAGGTTTTCATGGTCAGTGAGGCTCAATGAAGTTTATTATATAGTGGGTTTTTACCGTTCAATGATTTTCCACTCAAACATTGGTGTTATGTGATGTGCATATATGATTCAATTATTCTATGGATTGATATATGACTTCATGCTATTGTTTTGTGTTGATAGTCAAAATTATGTTTTCATGCAACTAATTTTAAAGCATCTACATGTTATATAAATTTACATTAAAGACCACTAATTCACCTCTCCCTCTTAGTGGTCTAGGGTATTTCAACAAAGTGCAATGAGATTTAATGATATCCAACTGTGTTTGAAACCCTAGATCCAATATAATTTATATTAAATAATCTCTAGGTAACCACTCAGGGATTCCATTGTGACAAAGGACTGTAACAAGGAATGAAGAATGTTATGGTGAAAATTGGGAAGCCTAATCTTAATGGACAGAGAAACAAATTTCTCTATGATTGTTAATTATGATTTATATCCTTCTCTACTATCCCATGATCATGTTCAAAAGCATCCATGTTCAAAATAGTTTCACAAATTTCAAAATATGAACCAAACGAGGAGATTTGATAAAATGAACAAATCACATTACAAATTGTCTTAGGGAAACTCTTGTCTCACGGCTACCACAGTGAAGTCATTTTGAACCAGACCTTCCATTTTCTAGTAAAAAATAAATGCCCATTTGCCAGTACAATCATAAAGAAAAATCACAGCTGAAAGAAAGCTCAGACAACATAAAGTATAGAGCATTGAAATATGCATAAAATCAAAACAGGTTTCAAAGAGTAAAGTCACAATTTTCACAATTGAAACCCTCAACTGAGAGGACCCGCGGCTTGCAAGAAAAACAGAGCTTGTAGGGTTTTCATTATGTTTTTATTTCAACTAGAGCACAAATATATGAACCCTTATTCACGATCATATAAAAGCAGATTTAGCAGAGACACGTGTATCAAAAGCTAATAAGAAAAAGTCCAAATGTCTAATGAAATCACCAATACAAGAGGAAAATACAGAGTTTTTATGATTTTTTAAGTAATGAAATCACAAATGATCTACAATAGTGATATTTCATTTAATAAAAGGTACAAAGACATACCTAATGAGGGACGTGGCCTGCTCAACAAAATGGAGAGCTTACTGGCCAGATTGAATGCAAAGAATCCTACGGGATCTTCAACTAAAAAAAATCCATCGAGATTCACCTATTCTTCGCGTCTTCGACATACAATAGTAATTAGGGCCCTCTTCCGCTCGCATGCACCGCTCGATCACAAATGAGCTTTTATTTTTATTTTTTTTGTTTGTAATCAAGAGGGTGTTGCAATTACGATGGTATCATCACAATTACAACAACATCAGGGGCACTTGGAAAAAAAACACAAAAAGACACACAAATGGTAGCGCCATTGCAAATTAGCGTCAAAATTTGACCCCAAATGTTGTAGTGAGCTATCAACTCCAACTGTCTCCTTAACTCATGTGCAACTCAAGTGGGTCCCTTAACTGATGTCAAACTACAAAAAAACTCTCCCATAACTCCTTATTCTCTTTCCAATATCATATTACATGCAAAGGCCTAAAGTCTCCAATCACAACTACTTAACATGCAATATATTTTGAAATTTTGAAATTTTGCATCTTTAAATTTAATATTGATCAAATAATTTATAAGAACATCATTTAATTAATATTAAAATTACATGATATTATATGCAATTTTTTTTTTAAATCATTGATATTACATATTTTTGTATTTGAACTGATATTTATTAAATGATTATTGTCACTTAATAAATATCAATCTTATATGTAATAGTTTACTAAGTGACAATTTAATCACTTAGTAAACATTAATTTAAAAATAATTTCATGAAAAAGAAAAGACTTTTATTACAACCTATGGTGGAATTTAAACAAAGGCACAACAGTCTTTCAATAGCCGACGATATTAAACTAAAAAACCCTAAAATTCTATTGGAATTAATGGGAAGTGTGTAATAAGAGGGGAGGGTTGAATCAGTACCTCTAAAACTTTTATGTCTTATAACCTTTATCCTTTAAGTCATCAAATGTTTATCCAACCATCTATTCTATATTATCTTGATGCAAGATATATCAATTCATAAACTTAATCAAACATGTGAACATTCATAGAAACATTCATGAAAGTAATTGACACATAACATACGATATGATATCTCAGAAAACTCCTGTTAGGAAGTAAAACTGCGGAGGGGATGAGACCCACAAATTCTTCACTATCTTCAGATTGGAAGGGGCCGGTTAAGGCTTACAATTTGATCACTTCTGATGATCTACCCGGTTAAGAGTATCTATGGAGACCTGTTAAAGTCTACTCAGTAAAGAGCTTTAGCAACACTGTTGAGTGTGCACTCAATTAAGAGATTTATAGTTGGACTGTTAAATCCAACTTCCTTGAAAGGATTTTTACACTTTACTTCACTTGTTAGAATGATAGAAAATTAAAATTTCACTTGGTTTATGCAATCTCCTATTGTTGATTACAGACCCATTTAAGATTACATAAATAAGTATATCACCTAATGTGATTGAGTAATACCTCTGATGCTCGGTAGTCTCTATTCTTGGTTCTTGCTAACCAAATTCACCTTTTGTTGTTATGGTATATGAAACTTTCAATCTGATCCATAGGTGTGCTCATATGCTTTAGTCATCCTCTCATATCCTTTCACATCCCTCTCATACATAATAATGAATGATTACATATTCTATTTATAAGACAGATTGACCTAATCAAGTTTCACGTAAAACAATGTTAACTCTAAGATCACAGGTTTACAACTTTACCTTGATCTCCTAGTCTATCTATTTTAAACCAATTAGATTGATTAAAGCACTTACATTCATGTTTCTTGTCCCTAAAGAAATGGTTTTAAAAAAAATCAAGATTCTATAAATAGAATAAGACTATATTATCTGACGTGGAAGTCAAATCCACTTTTTGCGAGCTGCAACTGACTTTTAGTTTCTGACGGTCGATTATGCTATGAAGTCCGTTGACTGTCTTTTGGGTTCCTTTCTTGAACTGTTCTCTTAGTTTTCTCTTTGACTGTCTCTCAGGTTGCATTATATCCTACACGTTAGGCTCCTCTGTTGGGTTCCTCTTTATCCTTCTGACTTTGGATTTTTGGTTTACACATAAAATTGTGTCATCGGTTTTCTTTGTACTTAGTCATTTTCAGTTTGTTCTTTGTCCTGTCTTTCGGTGTATGCTTATCAAAAGTGTTGTTTGCATACTAATGGCAAAAATAATGTCATCAATCTCCCCCTTTGACATTAGTATCAAAAATTGATATGTGCAAAATTGTAAAAAAATGTTAAGTACGTAAAACATATATAATCCTTAGTCATTTTATGACTCCCCCTATGTATATGTCAATATATCATTATTTCCCCCTTTTTTTGTATACTGTATAGTTTCCTATCTGTACATGTCATATATTTCCCCCCTTTTTTGATATTAAGGGCAAAAGTGTATACCTTATAGCTTATAAAAAATGTGAGAGTGTGAAGACTTCGTGTCTTACATCATCTTCTCCCATTGTTCCTTTAGGTTCTCTAGAGCCATGTGCTCAAGTGTAATACTTGAGTGCATATAATAGATGATGTCTGCTACATACATCTTAGGGGTTGCTATCAGTTGTCTTGCCAAACTGATATGTTGTTGAAGCAGTGTCATATTTAGTAGAAGTTGAGCTTGGAGCTCGGTGACCTCTTCCCTGAATTGAGTTTTTGCTTCCCACAGTTCTTGCCTTAACCTTTTTACTTCATTTATCTTTTCATAGTGCAACTTAATTGCATTGTCTCCGGTGGTTAAGCTTTTAGCACTATTAGCTAGATCAGAATCTAACTTTGCTATGTTTTCACTATGCTCCTTAGTGAATTTCTCCAGTGTGCTTAGTTGTTGAATCAAGGTAATAGCTTCAACAATAATGGGATCTAATTCACTTATGAATTCTGAAAGCTTTACCTTGTTAACTGCCACTTCTTGGCTGATTTTCTCAACAAGTTTCTGCTGGTACTTCTACTCTGCTCTCTCTTCTATTGCCTTCTTTGCATCAATATTTTGTGTTGTAATTGCTTCTATGAGAGTGGCTAGTTGATCAAGTATGGGTTTATTTTGATCAACATCAACATCGGGTAAAATCTAGTGCAAGATGTCCCTTGTTGTTTCCAGTAGCATGGAGTCTCAGTGCTTCTTTCTCAGCTTCTCCTGTAATGCCTTCCTCTGGTATATTTCATCGTATTCCTTCAATGCTTCATAGTCTAGTGTGGTTGGGTCACATTTGGGGATTTCAATGATTTCATCTAATGTGACTTCCAACTTACTCTTTTTGGATTTCTTCTTCTTCTTCAGAGTTTCTCTTGAATGCAAAACCATAGCCATCTACTCAGCTTTTTCTATGGTACTAGATGAAGTTACTTGTGGTGTTGCCTCTTTTTTCTTCTTTGTTTCGATGTCAGCTTGTCAATTTTATGTAGATGTCTCCACATCAACCTTTACATTGTCAGTAGAAAATTTTTTGGTATCCTCAGGAGTGCTATCTTTAGGTTTTCCTCCTTCATCAGTGTCTTTATGCACTTCATTTGTCTTTGTCTGTGCATCCTTCTTAGTTGTGTCTCCATTTGTTTGATTTGTATTTCCTCCTGTAACCTTGTCAGTTTTGGTTACAATGTGAGTGTCTCCGATGTCCTTCTGATCATCGATTTTGTCTTTCTTTTCTTTATCCCCTACATCCTCAGAAATGCTTGACTCTTTTTCAGGTGATTTGTATTTTTCTTGCAGTATATTGATGGCTTGCATCAATATTGGCATGTTGCCAGGTATGTTCACCTGTGCAGTATCAAAAGTTATGTCCTTCTCATTGGTTGTGTCCTTGGTAACATTGACATCTTCATCTTTCTTTACTTCTTCTGCTAGATCATCGGTTATGTCAATGATTGTGTTATCCACAATATTGTTCTTAGTGGTGTCAGGCCATGTTTCATCTACAACTTCTACATTCGTGTTTCCGATTGTGTTCATTTCTTCTTTGTCTAACTCAACTGATGTGTCATCTTCTGCATCTTTGATTAGGATGTGTTCTTGAGTTACCTTATTATCATCTTGTTGATGTAGATCTTTCTTGGGGCTAACTTCCTCAAAGGGTCTATTGAGTATTTTACTCCATTTCTTATGAATTTCTTTTTCAAGCTCTATAAGTCTCCCTTCAAGAAATTTGTAGGCTCTCAACTTTGGTGAGAACTCCTTTTTATGGTTCTCCACCATCTCATCAATTTCTTCCCTCTTGGATTCAGGAGGCATAAGAGAAACAAGTACTCTTTCTCTTATCTCCTTCTCATTCTTTAAAGCAAATGTCCATCTAGCATAAAATATGTCCAATAGTTCCCTTGGTACATTATTACCTTCAAATTGAATTGGTACATACTTGAATTTGTACATCTTTGCAATGATGGCATCTTTAACTTTGTTTTGATCTTTTGGATCAAGTTTTAACCATCTTCTAATCTTAGAATCTGTAATCGATCCTAAACTTGCAATAGATTTGCATACCTCATCAATGCTTTCAGGAACCTTGATCTTTTCTGCTTCTATACCTTCATCTTGTTCGGTGTCCTCAATGTCTTCCCTTGCTTGAACGAACCTTCTTCTCTTTGATGAACCTCTTTTCTGTGTGGCCGGTTTCCTCTTGTAGGTTCTAACTTTTCCTTTCTTCAAGGGTGAAGGAGTTGAGTCCTTTGTTGTTTGGCTTCTTGTTCTTGAAGTAGATGTGGTTCTTGGCTTCTTTACCGGTGGAGGAGGTGGCAAATCTGACTCTGTGGCTTTGGAGTCATTCTTTTCTGTAGCTTCACCGATGGGTGAATGACCTTCGGTTTCTTCCTCCTTGTCAGCTTCTTCTTTCTGTTCAGTTTCTTCTTCTATTTCCAACAGTATTTTCTTGAGGTTCTTGACCATTTTATCCTGTTTCCTGACTATTTTCTTTACAACCAGGACAGATTTGATTCTTGATTTGGCCTCCTCATAAGTTCCAAACTTAGGTTGTTTCTTATCTAATGGTTCATTTATCAATGCATCGATTGCCTTGGATGCTTGATCAATATTTATCTCATACTCTAGAGGTTGCAGCCATGTTGTCCTCGGTACAACATGTTTAATGTATGTGTGATCGGTGTCAACCATGAAACATATATCATCTTTGAACTCCTCAATAAGTTGTTCAGGGATCCTTACCCTTTTTTGCATTTGGTCTTTGAATCCTATGAAGTACTCATCCATGACTATTTCAAAGTTTTCTCCTAGCAATGTTATGTATTCATTGATTTGCATGGTGACCGGTTTTGTGGAATCCCATTTTACATCTCCTACTAATGGAAATGTTTCTTGAAAGTAGAAGAAAATGCACATGATAAGTGATCCAAACTTACATGTATTTGTCTTAGCATTTCTTATAGTCTTCAAATTTTCTTCTAGCTGGCTTAGTAGAAGTGCCGACAGATCCAACTGAGTGCCTTTCTTTACAATCTTGTAAGTTGTATCAACTGCACCGAATGCTATGTTGTTCATCCTGCTTGCTTGGAAGAATTTGTAACCTATAACACATGCTCTGAATTTAATTTCATCATCGATTATCATTGATACCTTCAGTCCTCTACCATCACACTTTACTCTAGTGTTTTTCTCAATCTCAGCCTTGGGTGGATGTTTCAATGCTTTTACCTTCTCGGTTACAGGGTAATCAGTGACTGCATGGATAACATCTCAGGTTATCATCTTAGGCTCATCCAGCCATAGTTTGTGATTGTGCATTTGACTTAGTACTAATCGAATCCACTTAGTTTTGAATTCCTTCAGGAACAATAAGGCATTAGTGAGCCCTTTCACCTTTATATGTTTGTGTTCTTCTTTTAAGGATCCATCTTCATTGCACAACTTCTTGTAAGCTTGTTCTACCTCCAAAACACCAATTTATGCAATCTTGTAGTGGATGTAAGCTCACATGTATTTGACAAGAAAAACCCTACCTAGTACTCATGAGACTGCTCCAGCATTGTTAGGTTGTGAGGCAACCTCAGGGTAAATCTTGTAGTGTGGCTCCTCACATACAAAATTCTTGACGAGTTTGACCTCATCCTTCTTGATATTCTTCTGTTTGGTGGTTCTTGAGGTCATGGCCATTGTTTCAAAGAAATTTAGGACTTTCTAAAAAATGCATAAATAGAGTTCTTGGTTGGCTTAGTAACTTACTATTTACACTTGCAATGATCATTGATCTGTTGGAGTGCTCTGGTTGAGTTGAATTTGCTCTGTGATGATTTTGTTGTTTGCTCATTTTTTTCTCTTGTCGCTCTGCTCTGGTCATGGTGAACAATGAAGCCCTTTCATCACCCTTTTATAGGTGTTTTCCCTAAAAAGTGAGTCATTAATGCTCAACCACTCCTCCGTGTTTGAAGACGGAGTTCATTGGTTTGAACATTAACTTTTCCCCGGTGACAATGAGACGTTTCGGGGCGGTTGTTCAATTCTTCACTTTTTTCGATGAGTTCGATGTTGCAAACAACTTGTTCACTTTGCTTGATTACCGACAAGTCTTGGGATACACTAGCAACTTTGCTTTCTTATGTTAATTGATGCTTCTCGGTAAGTGTAGGCAGTTTCAACTTTGAGCGTATACCAACAGATTTTGGTATGTATTTCCCGATAACATAGTTATCACATATTTTAACAAGTAATACCATGATGCATCTTTACTTATGCTAATTTGGCATTTCATCAACATATTATGGAACTGATGTAAAGTAATACATAGTGTAATGCAGTTCCATACTTACTTGTTCTGCCTAGGTGGGGGTGGTGATGTCGCCAGATCCATTGGATGGGGTGTCACCATTTGCATAGCTCGGTCCAGCTTCATCATTGTTTGAAGCTCTTCTCAAAATTTTGTCTCTCAGTCTCCAGATGTATTCAATGGTGTTTCCATTGGGATATGTGATGGTCTCTGTCATTCGGTCTCTATAGTCTTTCTTGAGATGACCAACTTTATGACAGTGTAAGCATGTCATTCCAGGGTTAGTCCAGCCTATATACTTTCTAGTCCACTATCTCATACAGTTTGCAGCAATGTGACCAAATCTTCCACATGCTATACAATTTGTCCAAGTGTTGTAATCCCATACATACTGGTTACCAACTCTTTTTGGTTGATAGGGAGTTTCTTTACCTTTAGGCTTCGATGCTTGCCTTTTCTTTTTCCAGCATTCAAGAGTTGTGTGCCCATTCATTTTGCAAGTAGGATAATATTTGCACCAAATGCTATGTTGTTCATCCTACTTGCTTGGAAGAATTTGTAACCTATAACACATGCTCTGAATTTAATTTCATCATTAGTTATCATTGATACCTTCAGTCCTCTGCCATCACACTTTACTCTAGTGCTTTTCTCAATCTCAGCCTTGGGTGGATGTTTCAATGCTTTTACCTTCTCGGTTACAGGGTAACCGATGATTGCATGGATAACATCTTGGGTTATCATCTTAGGCTCATCCAGCCATAGTTTGTGATTGTGCATTCATCTTAATACTAACTGAATCCACTTAGTTTTGAATTCCTTCAGGAACAATAGGGCATTAGTGAGCCCTTTCACCTCTATGTGTTTGTGTTCTTCTTTTAAGGATCCATCTTCATTGCACAACTTCTTGTAAGATTGTTCTACCTCCAAATCACCAATTTATGCAATCTTGTAGTGGATGTAAGCTCGCATGTCTTCAAAAAGAAAAACCCTACTTGGTATTTGTGAGAATGCTCCAGCGTTGTCAGGTTGTGAGGCAACCTCAGGGTAAATCTTGTAGTGTGGCTCCTCACATATAGAATTATTGACGAGTTTGACCTCATCCTTCTTGATATTATTCTGTTTGGTGGTTCTTGAGGTCATGGCCATTGTTTCAAAGAAATTTAGGGCTTTCTGAAAAATGCGTAAATAGAGTTCTCGGTTGGCTTAGTAACTTACTATTTACACTTGCAATGATCATTGATTTGTTGGAGTGCTCTGGTTGAGTTGAATTCGCTCTGTGATGATTTTGTTGTTTGCTCATTTTTTGCTCTTGTCGCTCTGCTCTGGTCGTGGTGAACAATGAAGCCCTTTTGTCACCCTTTTATAGGCATTTTCCCTAAAAAGTGAGTCATTAATGCTCAACCACTCCTCAGTGTTTGAAGATAGAGTTCGTTAGTTTGAACATTAACTTCTCCTCGGTGACAATGAGACATTTCGGGGCGGTTGTTCAATTCTACACTTTTTCTGATGGGTTCGATGTTGCAAACAACTTGTTCACTTTGCTTGATTATCGACAAGTCTCGGGATACACTAGCAACTTTTCTTTCTTATGTTAACCGACGCTTCTCGATAAGTGTAGGTAGTTTCAACTTTGAGCGTATACCGACATATTTTGGTATGTATTTCCCGATAACATAGTTATCACATATTTTAACAAGTAATACCATGATGCATCTTTACTTATGCTAATTCGGCATTTCATCAACATATTATGGAACTGATGTAAAGTAATACATAGTGTAATGCAGTTCCATACTTGTTCTGCTTAGGTGGGGGTGGTGATGTCACCAGATCCATTGGATGGGGTGTCACCATTTGCATAGCTCGGTCCAGCTTCATCATTGTTTGAAGCTCTTCTCCACACTTTGTCTCTCATTCTCCAGATGTCTTTAATGGTGTTTCCATTGGGATATGTGCTGGTCTCTGTCATTCAGTCTCTACAGTCTTTCTTGAGATGACCAACTTTATGACAGTGTAAGCATATCATTCCAGGGTTAGTCCAGCCTCTAGACTTTCTAGTCCACTATCTCATACAATTTGCAGCAATGTGACCAAATCTTCCACATGCTGTAAAATTTGTCCAAGTGTTGTAATCCCATACATACTGGTTACCAACTCTTTTTGGTTGATAGGGAGTTTCTTTACCTTTAGGCTTCCATGCTTGCCTTTTCGTTTTCTAGCATTCAAGAGTTGTGTGCCCATTCATTTTGCAAGTAGGACAATATTTGCACTGAATGCTATGTTGTTCATCCTGCTTGCTTGGAAGAATTTGTAACCTATAACACATGCTCTAAATTTAAGTTCATCATTGATTATCGTTGATACCTTCAGTCCTCTACCATCACACTTTACTCTAGTGTTTTTCTCAATCTCAGCATTGGGTGGATGTTTCAATGCTTTTACCTTCTCGGTTATAGGGTAACTGGTGACTGCATGGATAACATCTTGAGTTATCATCTTAGGCTCATCCAGCCATAGTTTGTGATTGTGCATTCGGCTTAGTACTAACTAAATCCACTCAGTTTTGAATTCCTTCAGGAATAATAGGGCATTAGTGAGCCCTTTCACCTCTATGTGTTTGTGTTCTTCTTTTAAGGATCCATCTTCATTGCACAACTTCTTGTAAGCTTGTTCTACCTCCAAATCACCAATTTATGCAATCTTACAGTGGATGTAAGCTCGCATGTCTTCGAAAATCAAAACCCTACCTGGTATTCGTGAGAATGCTCCAGCATTGTCAGGTTGCAAGGCAACCTCAGGGTAAATCTTGTAGTGTGGCTCCTCACATACATAATTCTTGATGAGTTTGACCTCATCCTTCTTGATATTCTTTTGTTTGGTGGTTATTGAGGTCATGGCCATTGTTTCAAAGAAATTTAGGGCTTTCTGAAAAATGCGTAAATAGAGTTCTCGGTTGGCTTAGTAACTTACTGTTTACACCTACAATGATCATTGATCTGTTGGAGTGCTCTGGTTGAGTTGAATTCACTCTGTGATGATTTTTTTGTTTGCTCATTTTTTGCTCTTGTCACTCTACTCTGGTCATGGTGAACAATGAATCCCTTTCGTCACCCTTTTATAGGCGTTTGCCCTAAAAAGTGAGTCATTAATGCTCAACCACTCCTCAGTGTTTGAAGACGGAGTTCGTTGATTTGAACATTAACTTCTCCTTGGTGACAACGAGACATTTTGGGGTGGTTGTTCAATTCTTCACTTTTTCTAATGGGTTCAATGTTGCAAACAACTTGTTCACTTTGCTTGATTACCGACAAGTCTTGGGATACACTAGCAAATTTTCTTTCTTATGTTAACTGACACTTCTCAGTAAGTGTAGGCAGTTTCAGCTTTGAGCGTATACCGATAGATTTTGGTATGTATTGCCCGATAGCATAGTTATCACATATTTTAATAAGTGATACCATGATGCATCTTTACTTATGCTAATTTGGCATTTCATCAACATATTATGGAACTGATGTAAATTAATGCATAGTGTAATGCAGTTCCATACTTACTTGTTCTGCTTAGGTGGGGGTGGTGATGTCACCAGATCCATTGGATGGGGTGTCACCATTTGCATATCTTGGTCTAGCTTCATCATTGTTTGAAGCTCTTCTCCACATTTTGTCTCTCATTCTCTAGATGTCTTCAATGGTGTTTCCATTAGGATATGTGCTGGTCTCTGTCATTCAGTCTTTGTAGTCTTTCTTGAGATGACCAACTTTATGACAGTGTAAGCATGTCATTCTGGGGTTAGTCCAGCTTCTAGACTTTCTAGTCCACTATCTCATATAGTTTGTAGCAATGTGACCAAATCTTCCACATGTTGTACAATTTTTCCAAGTGTTGTAATCCCATATATACTGGTTACCAACTCTTTTCAGTTGATAGGGAGTTTCTTTACCTTTAGGCTTCCATGCTTGCCTTTTCTTTTTCCAGCATTCAAGAGTTGTGTGCCCATTCATTTTGCAAGTAGGACAGTATTTGTCCATGTAGGTTTCCTTCTTTGGTTGTTTCATCTTAGACTTACATTCATATGCTTTATGTCCTTTCTTGTTACATTTATAACAAAATCCTATGAATGAAGATGTAGATTTAGCAATACCTTTTATTTTGCCTCTGCATACATTTGCCTTTCTTTCCATGGTGATTTCATGTCAGCTTTCTTGGTATTGGATTTTCATAGACATTCTTTGGATCAGATTGGTTGGGTGGTTCTCCATTCTTGGTAAAGCCTAAACTGGTGTTGTTGTTGACTCTTCATTGTCCTTCAAGAAAATCATCCATTCTTTTATTGCTTTCTTCATATTTATTTATAATTTCATTATGCTGCTACTGAATTCTTATTTCATTTTTCAAATTTTCATTCTCATCCCTTAGCTCACTGATAGCTTCTATTCTTTCAATGAGTTCAACATTCATTCTGTTTGACTCTTGACTCATAAGAATAATCCAATTTTTGATCTCATGTTGATTCTTTGTAAGTCTTTGTATTTCAGACTCTTTCTCTTGTAGCTTTTCTGTAATCTTTCTTCTACCATCAATAGCTAGTGTTCTTTCTTTCTTAGCTTGTATAGCACTGTTCATGACATCAATCATTCTTACCATCTGTATCTCTTCACTGATTTGCAGAGATTGTACTTGTCTAGCTAGATGCTAATTGATTTTAGTTAGGCTTGTGACACTTTCTTCTGATGTGTCTGATGCTTTGCTTGTAGTTGATCCTAAAGACTCAAAGAAATCTGGTATCTCTTCCTCATGATAATTTGTTTCATTACAGTGATTTGTCATAATCTTTCTTTCATCTAACAACTATCTCATATTGATTCTAGCTTCTTTATACTACTCGTAGAAGATCTAAATTTCTAGCTTCTTGTTCTCAATACTTTTATCAAGTTTGTACTTCTCCATTGTATGATCTTTTCTCTTAAGCCTTTAAGCTTTTCCAAAGAAGAGACCTAGCTCTGATACCAATTGTTGGAATTAATGGGAAGTGTGTACTGAGAGGGGAGGGGTGAATCAGTACCTCTAAAACTTTTGTGTCTTATAACCTTTATCCTTTAAGTCATCAAATGTTTATCCAACCATTTGTTCAATATTATCTTGATGCAAGATATATCAATTCATAAACTTAATCAAACATGTGAACATTCATAGAAACATTCATGAAAGTAATTGACATCTAACACAAGATACGATATCACAGAAAACTCCTATTAGGAAGTAAAAATTATGGTGGGGATGGCACCCACAAATTCTTCACTATCTGTAGATTGGAAGGGGCCGAATAAGGCTTACAATTTGATCACTTCAGATGATCTACCCAGTTAAGAGTATCTGTGGAGACCTGTTAATTCTACCTAGTTAAGAGCTTTAGCAACACTATTGAGTGTGCACTTGGTTAAGAGATTTATAGTTGGACTACTAAATCCACCTTCCTTGAAAGGATTTTTACACTTTTCTTCACTTGTTAGAATGATAGAAAATTACAATTTGACCTAGTGTATGCAACCTCCTATTGTTGATTAAAGATCCATTTAACATTACATGAATAAGTATATCGCCTAATGTGATTGAATAATACCTCTGATGCTCGGTGGTCTCTATTCTTGGTTCTTACTAACCAAATTTACCTTTTATTGTTCTGGTATATGAAACTTTCAATCTAATCCATAGGTGTGCTCATATGCTTCTTTCATCCTCTCATATCCTTTCACATACATCCCATACATAATAATGAATGATTACATAGTCTATTTATAAGATAAATTGACCTAATCAAGTTTCACGTAAAACAATGTTAACTCTAAGATCACAGGTTTACAACTTTACCTTGATCTCCTAGTCTATGTGTTTTAAACCAGTTAGACTGATTAAAGCACTTACATTCATGTTTCTTGTCCCTAAAGAAATGGTTTTAAAAACAAATCAAGATTTTATAAATATAACAAGACTATTTTATCTGACGTGGAAGTCAGATCCACTTTTTGCAGGCTAAAACTGACTTTCAGTTTCTGACGGTCAGTTATGGTCTGAAGTCAGTGATTGTCTTTTGGGTTCCTTGCTTGAATTGTTCTCTCAGTTTTCTCTTTGACTGTCTCTCGAGTTTCATTATATCTTGCACATCAGGTTCCTCTTTATCCTTCTGACTTTGCATTTTCAGTTTACACACAAAATTGTTTTGTCGGTTTTCTTTGTACTTAGCCATTTTTGGTTTGCTCTTTGTCCCGTCTTTCGGTGTATGCTTACCGAAAGTGTTGTTTGCATACTAATGGAAAAAATAATGTCATCAAATTCAACATTGTTTCTCATTCATTTTGCATTTTGATTTCTTGTGCCACCAATACCGAGGGTTTAGTGGTCTTTCACTATGATTCTGAAGATTTTTTATGATGAACTTTGTAGAGACTCTAGAGGTTTAAATTTTTTCACTGCATAATAACAAATATGTTGTTATTGAAATAACCTGTGAGCTTCATTTTTTTCTAGAAAAGTGAATAATATTGAATTTCTCAAATTTATCTCCTTTATTTTTCACTTTTCATTCTATCTTAAAAGTATTTCATAGCCATGGCTACTAGAAGATAATATGAGGGTTATTGTAAAACTTTTTATATGGAACCTAACCATACTTGAAGGTTAATTTTCAACCTTGGTCTTAAGGATTTTGAGGCTTAGAAAGTGAACATGTTAACATTTTGAAGTAGGAATCCGCTCTACAACTTGCTCAACGGGATAGAGGGAGTGGCGACCAACTTGGCCCTCTGTATGCAGGGCATATTCAATGCACATATACTACCCCAGGAAATATGGGCTCGATGTTAGATGGATTGAATGTTTTTATCAAAAAAATAGGAGGAGAGGAGAGGCTTAATCCTAATACCATGGGTAGTGGAGAGAAGGAGACTAAAAATTTTAGTCAAGCGATGGTGGGTGTCCCAATCTACAAGGATGGTGCTAAATTCGTCAACCAACCTTCCTCCTCTGAAAATAAGGGAAAGAATGACCTATCTGGCTTCTATAGTTATGACCAACCTTCCTCCTCTAAAAGTTAGACCATAGACCCCCCAACCCTACCCCTATTTTTGGAGATTGTAACACAGTTGATTGGGCCTTGAACAACTTTCCATTTCTCTTGGTTTGGAAAGGGCTTATGTGGAGGAGCTAGGAAAGATATTAAACAATGGGTTTGATGATAAGAATGCTCCTATGAAAAAGAGTATAAACATACCAAAATTCAGAAATTCTCAACAATTGGCTATGGACAAGATTAGGAGGAATGATTGACCCTTTAAGAGAAGCATAGGGAATACCAATGAAAGAGTTGTTGAACACACCCCTTCTCATCGAAACTCTCTCCGAGATAGAATAGACAATAAGAAGGGAATTGGTTGAGAGAGTGTGGAAGAATAAGGGAAGATGGGGAGCATTGAGTGTTGTCAGGATGACATGGATACCTTAGAAGAGCAAAATGGAAGTAAAATCAGAATTCCCTCTAGTAGAAGTTCATTGAATGATTATGAATTGATTTTCATTCTTGCAACCCCTTGCTGCCTCCTCTACCTTCCCTTTACCCACTCCCTCTACCCACTCACACCTTAATGTCCCTTCTAGGATGGAGGAAGTTGGCAATAGAGGAGATCATGTTGCAACATCTCAGAAGGCTAATTTATCCCTCAAGGAAATTTTTAGTGAAAGTGGTGTGAATAAGAATTGAGAAATCATACCATTTGTTGATAGGCCATGGGATGTTAAGTTAAACTCTATAAAAATCAAGAGGAATCCCAAGATAAATAACTCCCCCATTAACTCTGAGATCCCAGTAGAGGGAGAAGATAGAATTGGACCCAAATAAGGCAAGAGGAAAAGGGGAATATAGGCTCAGTTAATAAAAAGGAGACCAAGAATAGTAACAATAATAATTTTCCTAAATGTTATTCAAGATTTAGGACTAGCATGGAATCCTCTACATAGTTTCTATGGACATTAAGATTGCATCTTAGAATGTTAGAGGACTAGAATCCTCAAAGAGGAAATATATAGTGCAGAGATTTTTGAGAGACGATAAAGGATTTGATTTTTTGATGCTACTAGAAGTAAAAGCTACCAACTTCACACTTGACATTGCCATTAAATGTATTTGGAGAGAAGATATTGCCTAATATACCACACATAATAGATGGAGAGGAGGCACATCTATTCTCATAAGCCCTAATTGGGCCAAACTAGTCTCCAAATGGGGAAGATCATCATGTAACAGAGCATTTTGGTTGATCCTTGAATAGAAAGGTAGAAAGTTTGGAATATTTTTAGTATATGCCTCCAATGATTGTAAGGAAAGAAAAAACTTGTGGAAATGGTTGTATCAACTAGAGGAAATCCCTTGGATCCTAGGAGGAGATTTTAACATGGTAATGAACTCTCAAGATAAGTTAGGGGGTAATAGATTGGAGTGGAAGGGAAGTGAACAATTCTTTTGGAATAAGATGATTGGAAAACATAGACTCCTTGACCCACTTAGTGGTTGCAAAAATTACCACAAAGACATTTGGTATACATGGCACATCATTCAGAAAGGAGGCAAAAGGATCTACTCTAGACTGGACAAATTTTATTTTAATCATGAATTTTTCAATTGTCAGAAAGATGATGGTCAAAGACTGGTTAAGGTGACTCCCTATACATTATCAAACCATCACCCCATCTCTTCTAGATTCACTTTTGGTGGTTCTACTATTAAGAGTTTCCCTCGAGACAAGTCTTTCTGCCTTAACACCTCCTAGTTGGATGAGGCAATAATCTATAATGTTGTGATCTATAATGTTGGATGAGGCAAGAATCTATATGATCAAATAGTACAACATAGAAGTAGTGAAACATGCTAATGCAAGGATTAGATGGGCCCAAAATACCTCAAGATGGAAATCATTGTTTCAAACAATAGGGGGGGAAAAGCTAGGGATGCTAGGTGGTTAGAAGAAAAACTTCATTATGATCTTTCTAGGGAAGAATTTGTTCTGCAAGATAATCCCTCTTCTGATGAGGCTACAACTAAATTAACAGAATCTAAAGATTCTCTCAGAAGAGTGCAGAATGATAAGCTCTTAGGAATCCAAACCAGGTCCAGGAGTAAGTGGGTGGACCATGGAGACAAGGGTTCAAAATTCTTTTTTAAACTCAAACAAAAAGAGGCCAAGGTTGAGATTGAGGAGATTTGGGAAGAAGGGGCTAAAATAAAGGACCAACAGAGTGTCCTCCAAGCCTTTGCACAATTCTATCAAAAGTTATTCACTTCGAAGGACAATGGGGAAGACTTGGCAAAAGCTAGAATTAAGATCAAACAAGTAGTTCCTATTAGAGTTAGGGAAGAATATTTTACCCTGCTCAACAATCCTATCACTATAGAGGAAATATGTTCTATAAAACAAATGGCACTCGATAAGGCCCCTGGACATGATGGTCTGCCTATAGAATTTTATAGGAAAAACTTGGAATGGATTGGGGAAGATCTACTAGAAGTGTATGAGGAAGCAATTGTACAAAGAGCCTTATGAGGTGAGTTTAATAGTGGACTTATTAAGCTTATTCCCAAGGAGGGTGATAGGTCCCTAATAAAAATAGGGTGACCTATCAAACTTCTTAATGTTTCATACAAAATTTTGGCCAAATCCTTGGCCATTAGACTTAAATGTGCTTCCCAAGATTATAAACTACAACCAAAACGGATTTTTTAAAGGAAGGTACATTCTATAAAACTTGGTTACATGTTGGGAAGTCATGGAGTGGGCTAAAGAAACCAACCAGCAAGCATGTATGATTCTACTAGACTATGAGAAATCCTATGACAAAATTGAGTGGGACTTCATCTATTTGATGATGGAAGCACTAGGCTTTCCAAAAGAATTTGTGAGAATGGTCCAAACTTTGACGACTGGTGCTCTTGCCATGGTAGAATTTAATGGTGTTAGATCAGATAGATTTGAGTTGACTAGATCAATTAGGAAAGGTTTTCCTCTTGCACTAGCCCTATTTGTAATAGATGTGGATGTAGTAAGCTATCTGCTCTTAGATAATCTACTCCTTCTGAGAGTTAGGGGAATAAAAATTCCAGAAGGTAAAGAAGTTACCAAAGTGCAATTTGTTGATGATACACCACTGCTACTATGGATAGAGGTTTGAGAATCTGGAAAATTTTATGATTAAGATGGATTGGTTTTGCACACCCTCAGGTAGTAAGATATCAATGGAGAAATCCATTTGCCTAGGATAGATAGAGGAACCTCCACTATGGCTCTCCCCATGGAAATTTAGATGGGAGGGTCCAAACTAACATGTCAAATATCTGGGCATCCCAATCTCCATAAGCCCAAACATGAAAACAATATGGGAATGAGTTAAACACAGAGTAGAAAAGAAGTTAAACAAATGGGATATCCAATATTTATCCATGGAAGGTAGAGTACAGGTTTGTCAAAAAATTATTTCTTCCTATTCAATCTATTACTCCTCAGATTGGCTATTTTTTCACTACTTGTTTGATACCCTCCAAAAAATCATAAGGGACTATCTATGGTCTGATGGCAGGGGTAATAAAAAGGGGCATGTTGTAAGATGGGAACAATGTACCACAAAGAACAAAAATGGGGGATTAGGGTTTAACGACCTAAGGATTCAAGGAATCTCTCTTGTCACTAAATAGATTGTAAAATCCATGTAGGGAGATGAACCATGGAAAATTTTGTTAAGAAATAATATATTAAGGGGGTCGAGGGGCAGCGCCCTGCAAATCCAAAAATGACTTTATTTTTGTACAAATGCATCGGGAGTTATTTTTTTATTGGCCAACATATTCTAACCCTATTTTTGTAATCGACATAAGTCTTGTTTTTGCTTTAGGTAAATACAGGTTTTGAAAGGACCCCAAAACCTTTTACATAAAAGTACTAGAGATAAGAATCAATAAACCTTACACACATAGAAAGCCTACTATGAACAAAAAGCAGGACCCCAATGAACCCCCATTAACCCAAAAAAGGAAAAAAAAAAACTTCCAAAAAGAAACACAGTTTCCAGCACAACTTCCAGCCCAGATTCTAGCACAAAAAAATAAAAACTACTTTATACTTTCATAGTATTCCTCAGCTTCTTTCTGCATATCTTCCATTTTTTTAATGGACTCTTTCAACACTTTCATCTCCTTTGGAATCTCTAGAATTTTCCTTTTAATGCCACTTCGGGTTATGGTACCCAGGCTCGAGCTCCCAGCTTTATCATCTATTGTGATTTTAGTATTCTCCAACAGACTACTCTCCAAGTAGGCATAGAACGCTTTGAGATTTTGAACAAAGACTTTAAACCCCATGTTGCTATGCTTGAGAATAATACTTATCATATGCCCATTGTGGCTGATTTGATTTTTCATGTCTTTCAACTTTTATTCCATAAGGGCATTGACTGTAACCATAATATCCTCATTTCTGTTGTTATTATTTACCTTAATCAATAATTCCTTCTCCATTTCTTCTAGCTTGGTTTTGAAGGGCTCCATGGATTCTTGAATTTCATTCAAGTTCTGCTTCATGTCCTTCATTTCCTCACTGAGCCAATTATCCATGCTAGCCCCATGATCCTCCTTTCTCTTTGGAATTCTATCATCAATTTCAAACCCAACCATAGTATTTTGGTCAAGGTCCATTCTCCGTCTTTTATTTTTTCTGTTACCAGCCTTCAAGTTTGGCTACTCTATCTTCTCCTCCTAGTCATTTCCATCATTCACTTCTTCATTTTTTCCCTCCTTATGATCTCCCTCTTTCTCTTCTTCTTAGTTTTCCTCTTCTTGGTTTCTGACTTCATTAACCTTGTTCTCTTCTTCTTCATTCAAGGGCATTTCTTCCTCATTAATCTGGGTATCCTCCTTATTCCCCTGTTCATCTTTTTCTTTCACCAGAGCCTCCTCATTTTGATGACATGTAACTGATTGAATGTTTGATAATGTTAAGTTGAAGATGATGCAAGGCATTAAATCAGTTAATGGTTTGTATTGTCATTGATGTTAACTTGATATCATCTATACGACCATGTACATAATACCAAAGAATTTAGAGAATCAATGGAATAGAAGTTATGCTTTTAGCAATGTATAAAAGTCAAGTATTCACTAAGTGACAGACAACACTGAAGGAGTGCACACCATCAGTAAAGGCAAAGAACAAAAATCATAGTGATACCTGACGAGCAGAAGATAGTATTTCCCGACGAAGCAAAATCATAGGATGCCCGAAGAGCTAAAAATAGAGATGCTCGATGAGTAAAATCCAATGATGCCTAACAGACGGAGATCCCGAAGCTGACTGGAGTCACACCGACAAAACTGACAGTTATCACCAACGACTAACTGCAGAGTTGACCGACAAAACAGAGAGTTTAGAAAATGACAAAATATCTAGCTAGCAGAGCTTAAGGATAGACTTAACTGGTTGTTTTATTTGTTTTATTCGACCAAAGTTAAGTAATTGATTTAAATAAGATTTGTACGGTTGGTAACAAGATAACTACAAGATAAATTAGGAGTTAAAGTTGTAAATCAAATTGGGTGGATTGATTTTCACGCCAAGAATCAAGAATTAAGAATTAAGGAATATCATGTCTATATAAAAGACAAGCATAATTCATTTCCGCAAGCAATCACATATACGAGGAGAGTGAATAGAAAGAGGATGATGAAGAGAAACTAATGAAGGATAACTTCATACAGTCCTGATCAATCAAGCTGAAGAAGAGCTAAAGAATTATGTGGACACTGACGAATAGTGAAGCACAACATCATAGAGCAGAAAGTGTAGAGCACAAAGAATTGAATTGATACATTGATTAGAGAGGTAATCTACTTAAATAGATTTGAAAATATGAAATTCAAGTTGCATTAGAAACAGGTCATAGTGTTTCAGTTTAACCATTGAAGCATCAAGTCTCTTAACAGAGTAGGACTTAACAGTCCTCTACATTTGAGGTATATCCTAACAGATTGCCAAAAAGATTGTCATGAAGATATCATTGAGTGCCTGATACTGACACACAGTCTAAGAAGGAGGCTGATGCTGTTAGGTAGCACTAGATATGCCAGATACCTATTGTGCCCAGAGAGGTTGATCAATATTGGTAGCATATACATGCAAGATATAAAGTGACATTCTATTATTAAAATCCTCTAACAAGGTCACACCTAACAGTGTGTTTGTAACCTTTAACAGGGTTGGCTCCTAACAGGGCTCACTTTAGAAGAGTGAAAATTTGGGGTACCGGTTCCAGTGGTTTTTCCCTTAACAGGGTTTCCACGTTAAAATCCACGTGTTATGTGTGTATGGTTTATTACTTTACTATTTTACATTTCACATATACATTTCTGGATTGATTGGTATACTCTGCATGTTTACTGAGTATCGACAAATAATTTTTACTACTTATCCATAATCAAGGAGAATAAGGACAAAAAAGGAAAACTGACAGACAGTTAATTATTATTAGTATTTCATGGCATGCATCTTGTAGGGACTTAATAATTTGAGATGTATTTGATTGGTGGTTAAAGTTTAAAAGGATAAATTTTTTAGGCAATTGATTCACCCCCCTCTCAGTTATTACTAACAGTTGGTATCAGAGCTTGTGTGCTTAGAAGGAAGGTTTCAAGACCTATGTAAAGATCACAAGATGAACAGACGAGATGTGCCCAAGTTGAACAAAGACAACTTTGCGTCATGGCAAAGCAGGATAAGAATCCACTTATTAGGTATTGGTAATGATGTTACTCAATACTTAGATACTGAATATGTGTTGCCCACAGGACCATTAACAATAGATCAATTGAGAGTGAAGCATGAGCACAACTGCATGGTCATAGAGCTTTCTTCCTCTCTCTTCGATGCTGAATTTGAAGATGTCAAAGATTGCACAACTGCAAAGAAAATGTGGGAAAAACTGAAGCTTGTACATGGCAGTGATGCAAATGTTTTGAGAGCCAAGGTAGAAAGCCTTGGAGGAAAATTTGACGATCTCATAATGAAAGAAGGAGAAAACATCACACAGTACAACACAAGAATAAAAGAATTAGTCAATGTTATACGAGGTGTTGGAGGTACACTTGAAGAGGAGACAGTGGTAAGTAAAATCTTAAGAACCTTATTGCCTATATATGCTATTAGAGTTTCTGTTATTCAACAAATGAGAGCAGTAGCAAACAATACAGTTACTCTTGATAATTTGATTGGTAGACTGATTTCATTTGAGATGAATAACTTTGATAATAGCATCTTACTAAACTTAGAGTCTGCATTCAAGTCTTCTATGAGAATAAGCAAATCCAGTCAGAGACACACATCTAGAAGATATAGTGAAAGTGAAAGTGAAGAAGAATATCTAGATGAAATAGAAGCACTCATGGAAAGGAGAATACAAAGAGGAAAAGGTAAATACAAAGGCAAGTTACCACTTGTATGCTTTAATTGTAAAGAGATTGGACACTTTGCTGCAATATGTCCTAACAGAAGTGATGACAGATCTTTTGAGAAGAAATCTGACAGAGGTGATAACACAGATTACAGAGGTTACCGACAATCAGAAAGAAGAGATACCTAGGACTACAAGGCCAAAGGCAAGAAGGCTAGCTACCTAGCTGCTTGCAAAGATGAAGATACTGACACCAAACCTGATGATGACATCAAGATGGTATTTGTAGTTGTGAAGGATGATTCATATGAGGATGAAAGGTATGAAGAAACTGCACTCATATCTAAGGTTAGTAAGAATGATATCTGGATTATAGATTGTGGCTGCACTCACTATATGACAGGTGACAAAGAAAAGTTTAAAACTCTTGAGTATTATAATGGTGGTATAGTAAGAATGGGTAATGATACAGCTTGTCTGGTTGAAGGTAAAGGAACTATAATGTTGAATAACCTAATTAAATGTGAAAATGCTTATTGGGTAAAAGGATTGAATTATAATCTTTTGAGTGTTTCTCTATTGAATAATTCAGGTCACAAAGTAGCATTTGAGAACAAGAAGGCAAAGATCTTCAATGAATCAGAAAAACTAATTGGTACTGGTGAACAAACTAAAGGTAACTTATTCTATCTAAATGACACTAACACCACTTGCTTAATGACTAGAAACGAAGACATATGGTTGTGGCACAAAAGATTGTGTCATTTGAATTTTGACAACATGATGAAAATAAGCAGAAGAAGAAGTGTAAGAGGCTTACCGACAATGACAAAGCCAGACAACATCATGTGCAAAAATTGTCAAAAAGGTAAAATGACAAAGTCTAGTTTCAA
>MU227749.1:45768-72246 GCA_018584345.1 Thuja plicata
TCAGAAAATGACAAAATATCTAGTTGGCAGAGCTTAAGGATAGACTTAACTGGTTGTTTTATTTGTTTTATTTGACCAGAGTTAAGTAATTGATTTAAAGAAGATTTGTACAGTTGGCAAGAAGATATATACAAGATAAATCAGGATTTAAAGATGTAAATCAAATTGGGTGGATTTTTTTTCATGCCAAGAATCAAGAATCGAGAATCAAGAATTAAGGAATATCATGTCTATATAAGAGACAAGCATAATTCATTTCCACAAGCAATCACATACATGGGAATGGGAGTGAATAGAAAGAGGATGCTGAAGAGAAACTGATGAAGGATAACTTCATACAGTCCTGATCAATCAAGCTGAAGAAGAGCTAAAGAATTCTGCAGACACTGACAAACAGTGAAGCACAACATCACAAAGAAGAAAGTGTGGAGCACAAAGAATTGAATTGATACATTGATCAGAGAGGTAATGTACTTAAATAGATCTAAAAATCTACAATTCAAGTTGCATTAGAAATAAGTCATAGTGTTTCAGTTTAACCATTGAAGCATCAAGTCTCTTAACAGAGAAGGACTTAACAGTCTTCTACATTTGAGGTATATCCTAATAGATTGCCAAAAATATTGTCATGAAGATATTATTGAGTGCCCGATACTGACACACAGTCTAAGAAGGATGCTGATGTAGTTAGGTAACACCAGATATGCCATATACCTATTGTGACTACAAAGGTTGATCAATATTGGTAGCATATACATGCCAGATATCAAGTGACATTCTATTATTAAAATCCTCTAACAAGGTCACACCTAACAGTGTGTTTGTAACCTTTGACAGGGTTGGCTCCTAACAGGGCTCACTTCAGAAGAGTGAAAATTTGGGGTACCGATTCCAGTGGTTTTTCCCTTAATAGGGTTTCCACCTTAAAATCTATGTGTTATGTGTGTATGGTTTATTACTTTACTATTTTACATTTCACATATGCATTTATGGATTGATTGGTATACTCTACATATTTACTAAGTATCAGTAAATAAGTTTTACTGCTTATCGGTAATCAAGGAGAATAAGGAAAGAAAAGGAAAATTGACAAACAGTTAATTATTATTAGTATTTCATAGCATCCATCTTGTAGGGACTTAATAATCTGAGATGTATTTGATTGGTGGTTAAAGTTTAAAAGGATAAATTTTTGAGGCCACTGATTCACCCCCCTCTCAGTTATTACTAACACATTTATCTCTTGATCATATTCTTCAATCATGGGCATTTCCTCCTTCTCCTCTTCCTAAATCTCTTCTTCATTACCCTGATTATCGAGGGTTTGAACTTCAGACTCCTCCTTCCTATCCAGATTCTCTTTTTTCTTACTCCCAACCCTTTTCTTTGGGTTCTCCTTTTTCCTATCCAGCTTAATTTTCTTTGCATTCCCTTTAACCCTTTTAGGAATGGGTTCCAAGATTTGATTTCTGGTGTATTATGAAATTAACAAAATAAGCCCTTCACAAAGTACTGGGTTGCTAGATTTTTTTCTATGCTCCATGATACTATTGTTCAACAAGCTTAAAAGATAGAAGGGAAATGACACCTTTTTGTTATGCCTAAAATGATTTGCAAGCACAAAGTGAAGGTTGTATATTTTGGAGTAGCGACCATGCAAGGTGAAATACTCAATAATGAAAGTCAAAATGTTAGCCTAGTGACTCTTTATTTTATTAATGTCCACATAATCACCCGTCCCTTTGCTTAGAAGGGCTTCTTCTTCTTTAGATTTTGGGAAGATTTTGAAAGCTTGAGTCCCTATGTGTTTATTGTCCATGTAAAACTTCATGCCTTCACTACATAGACTCGTAATCTCTAAAATAATTCTCATAGTAAGAGTAAAAGACTTACCGCACATATTCACCTTTCCATTCTTCCAGCCGTCTGCAAATTTTTTGGTTATTTCTTTGTCCCATCCATGCAGTTTCTCCATATACTGGGTCACACCACCCTTCTTTAGCCTTTTTTCTTTTTTTGCCACTTCGTACAGTCCATCGGCTCCTCCCTCTTCAAACCTCCACCCATTTTAATTGAAGAGTTCTAAACTTTCAGAGAGTGAATGGGCAGAAACACAATACTCTTTTGATTTTTCTATTTCAAAATGGTAGATAAAACCCACAAACCGTGTGAGGTAACGTTCTTCATGATTCTCGCATCCCTCGACTGACAGCTATCGTCACTCTTAATCTTAAGTGATCTACTCATCATTAATTTTATTTTTAATTGAGCCTTCAATATGATTAAGCTTATCGTACCTAATAAGACTTAATATCTCCATATTGATATCCGCTTCCCCTTTCCATGATTGAGTGACGTCAATTTGGGCCCCAACATTAGCAAATCCATCCACCGGCTTATTTTCTTCCCTAAACACATGGGTTATATGACTTTCCTTAAAAAGAAGCATTAAGGATTTAATTTTATCAATTATGTGGTCAATTGTCTAGGAAGCCTCATTCTTGCCATTAATATAGTTTATTATGTTTAGTGAATCTCCCTCCAACTAGAAATTTGAATAACCCATATCTTTAGCCATGATAATGACTTGAAGAGTTGCATTTTCTTCAACAATATGATTTTTCTGAATTCCCAGAAGGGCAACAACATCTCCTAGACAATTTCTAGCCGAGTCTCTTATTATGCCTCCCACTCTAGCTCTTCCCAGATTCCCTTTAGCTACTCCATCAAAGTCACCTTTGACCTAACCAGTCGGTGGTGCAGTCCATCTTGTGTTTTCCCTCAAATTTAAATCCTTGTCCTTATACCCCTAATTTTTCCTATTAAGAATATCATTTGAGATCTGAGTGTTCTTAAGGGGTGAGTCTCTAGGGAGAGAAAATTTAAAACTTTCCAACAAACTTCTACAAATATAATTGGCCACAATCTCATGGGATGAGATTTTTTCTCTGAAGACTATTATTTCTCTCCTTCCAAATTATCCAAGTAAAGTGAGGAAGAAACAACCTCCAAAGATCTTTGGTTTCTTTACCAGTAAAGGGGCAATGCCATTATTTTACCAAGTCCTGAAAGTTATTAGGTTTCACCTATTCCAAGTTGAAATGTTTGAAGATAGAGTCCCACACTTTACAAGTATAAGTATAATGAATCATGAGATGATTGCAATTTTCAACTTCAGAGCAACAGAGGATACATTTATTAGGCATACTAAGACCCCTTTTAAAGAGATTGTCCACTATAAGGATTTTGTTCTGAACAAGCAGCCAAAAAAACATGTTAATTTTAAGTATAAGCTTATTGTTCCATACCTGAGAACTGATTGGGTGATCTTCTTGGGAGAAGAGAATGGAAGATGCAGAAGAAACAAAAAAATTTCCATTTGCCTTCGGACCCCAAATCAAAGTCTTGTTCATTATCTCTTAAAAACCAAAGATTAAGTTGTTTATTGACCAAATTGAGGTTCTCATCAAAACAGCTAAGGTCAACCCATTCCTCATTGATCCAATCATCATAAACCTTTTCTCTAATTATATCTTTACAGTCCAGAATAGTTGACATCCATTCCTGCTTCTCATTAAGAGCTTTTTCCTTCAGCCAATTATCATTCTAGAAATTAATCTTCCTACCATTTCCCAGCTTCCATCTTATCCCTTTTCTAATCAGGTCTCTGCCTTTCCTAATGTCATTCCAAATGAAAAAACCTTTGATATCCAAAGGATTCCTTAACATATCCTCCAAAGAGTTCAGATGGTATTTTCTCTTGATAATAGTGTTCCATTCCTTCTCCTCTTCAAAGATTCTCCAGCACTGTTTTGCCAGTAGAGCCTTATTAGTATTTTTAATAATTCTAATTCCAATCTCTCCAAACTTCTTTGCTTTACACACCACCTCCCAGGCCACAAGGCTTAACCTCTTCTTCTCTTCAACTCCAGACCAGAGGAATCTTTTCTGGATTTTTTCAATCAAGTCAGCAAACTTCTGAGGAATTTTGAAAAGACTAAGCGCATAGACTAGAAGGTTTTGAAGAGTTGATTTCATAAGCTGGAATTTTCCAGCTTGACTAAGAGTATCTCCTTTCCATCTTGCTAGATTGTTGTGAAATATGTCAAGGATGAAATTCCATAAAGAATCATCAGGTTTATGACATAAAGGGATATCCAAGTAGGATGAGGGGAAATTCCCAATCTTGCAACCCAAAATGGCAGAGATCTTCCTTTGTCTTTCTTCAGAAGTATTGCTGAAAAAGGGAGCTTTTCTCCCAGTTTATAGATTGACCAGAAGCGTTAGTATAGGTATTCAAATCCTTTTTCATATTCCTTTCTTCCTTAATAGAGGCTTCCCCCATCATGATAGTGTCATCAACAAATTGTTCATGAGAACATTTTTGCAGAGCAGAGGAAGGTTGGAGACCATAGATCTGACATGTTATCACCATACTATTGATATATCTCCCAAGGATTTCCTCCATTATAGCAAAGAGAATGGGGGAAATCGGATCGCCTTGTCTTAGAACTCTAGTGGGATGAAACCAATTAACAAGCATAAAAGAAGTCACCGTAGAAACCAATTGCATTATAATTCTTATCACATCTTTATCAAAGCCAAAAGACCTAAGGATATTAGAAAGAAAAGACCAATTCACTCTGTCATAGGCTTTTGAAAAATCCAATTTCATCAGGAATCCTTATTTTTTAGAGGCATGGAGAGAATGATTATTCTCTTGCACCATAATAATAGAATCCAGGATCTGTCTGCCCAGAACAAAACCATTCTGTTGAGGAGAAATCAGATTAGGCAGTAATCTCAACAGTCTAGTGGTAATGACCTTCGAAATGATTTTGTATAAAGAGTTACAAAGACTTATTGGTCTAAATCCATCAATAGTATCAGCTCCAAGTTTTTTTAGGAATGAGAGCTATAAATTTTGAATTAAGTTCCTTCAGAATAGTTTTAGTTCCAAAGAACTCTTTAACCGCTGAACAAACATTTTTACCAGTGATGCTTTAGAATTGCTAGAAGAAAAACATCTGTAACCCATCAGGATATGGAGATTTCTCTCCTTCAAAAGAAAAAATTGCCTTCTTAATTTCAATATCCGAGGGAATTACTTTTTAAGAGGACATTGGAAGGATGATACACTTTACAAGGAATCAAAGAAAGTAATTTCCTTCGGTCTTCTAAGTTAAGATTTTGATCTTTAGATAACAAGGTCGCAAAGTACCCCATCATTTCTTCCCTTATTTCCTCTTCTTTAGTAATTTTACCTTTAGTAGCAAACAAGGAATGGATTCTATTCATTGCCTTGTGTTTAAGAGCAGAAAGATGGAAAAATATGGTATTTTTATCTCCTACTTTCAACCATAGAGATCTGGATCTTTGCCTCCAAAGAGTCTCCTCTTTAGCAATGATATTGTGAAGATCCACAAGGACGAAATTCTCTTGGGTTTTCAAATTTTTAGTTAGACCATTTCTTTGAATTTCCTCCTAGATTTCTTTCAGGTCCATTTGGGTTTTATTTTTGGATTGGAAAATGTCCCCATAGACATTCTTGTTCCAGTGTTTAACATTAGATTTCACATTAGCCAATTTCTTAACCACTTTGAACATTGTACTTCCTTCCACCTTAATATTCCACCATTCCCTTATTTTTTTTTCCATATCAGGGTGGTCTAGCCACATCTTCTCAAATCTAAAGGGAGCATTTCTTTTGCATGTGAAGGGAATAACATTAAAGGAGATAGGAAAGTGGTCTGAGCCAATTATGGTAAGAGAAGAAAGGGCACAAGAGAACTTGGTATACCAGTCCGAATTGATCAACACCCTATCAAGCTTAACTTGAATAAGACCAGGTCCCACCCTATGATTTGACCAAGTGAAATTAATCCCTTCCAGATCAACATCCAACAACCCTTCATTAATAATGAAATCCATCAAATCTACCCTACTTTCCACTTGCGATAAATTTCCTCCCATTTTATCTTCCCACTTTAAGGGAGTATTAAAATCTCCCATTATTAAAAAGTTGTTCTCCGAGCTGGTTTCCATCAGATCATGCAGCTTCTTCCAAAGCTTAAGTCTTCTAGATTTAGTATTGGGGGCATAAACATCTATAAGGGTCCAAGAGAAATTATCCTTTAAAATCTGAACTTTGGTTGCTAAATTTTTTTCTTCTTCTTTTAGGAGCTGACAGTTAAAACAAGATTGATTCCAAAAGATAGCCAATCCCCTAGAAGCCCCTTCAGAACTACTACCAAAACAATTCCCATTTTTTAACAATTTCAAATTCTCAGTTTTTTCTTTGATCATCTTAGTTTCTTGAATCAAAAGGATGTCCGGTTTAGAATCTCTAACTAAATTCCTAACTACATCTTGCTTATGAGGACCATTGAGTCCTTGAATGTTCCAGGAAATAATCTTCATTTAAGGATTGGAGATCAAACCTGATGGATGGTGAGTTGTTTTCCATCAACAATATTCTATTTAGCTTCCTCTTCCCTTTGATTTTTCTCTGATTTTCTTCCTTTTTCTAGTTTTGGAGTTCCTATATCTTCTTTCTGTTGACCTCTTGTCAAGACTCCTAGCTTTTGACCTCCATTCTTTTTTATCGACTTCGAATTGGGATTCCTCATGGAGGAGCTCTCAGTTTTCTTTCCTGAGTTAGAGTTCTTCTCATAAGCAGAGTAGTTTCCTTCAGGGGATTTTGAGCCTTTCTTTCCTGATCCCTTCTTTGAGTCTCCCACAGTTGACCAAGAGTTTTCCTTGTCCTTTGGATCTACATCTTTCTTCTTTTTCTTTTTATCATTCTATTTTGGATCAGCCGAGGAATCCTTTTTGCTTTCCCTAGTTGTATCATTCTCCTTTTCTGGTTCTTCCTTTGACCTTTGTGTTGTTTTATTTTCTATTTCTACCAAGAGATCATCTTCTTCATAGTCCCTTTATTTTTCTTCTCCTTTGGAAGGAGTAAAATTTTCTTCTATCCTTGATTCATTCTGTTTTGTTGCTCCTGTGAAAGGTTCCCCTTTTTCTTCTGTAGATGTGTTCTAACTTGTGGACTCATTTGTCCATTCTTCAGGAACTTGCTTTACTGATTCTTGTTCTTGTGTTTTTTGTGCTTCCCCTTCTTGCTCCTTCTGATTATTCTTATTTATTTTTTCATACATTTTTCCATCTGATCCCTATTTCCATCCAAATTTTTGGGAAGGATATTAGTTTCCTCTATTTTTCTTTTCCATTCCATTCAAGTCCTTTATTTTTATCTTGGTCCTTCTTCTTTTTCTTTTGAGGCTTCTGGGGGCAATGTTTAGCCCAGTGACCCGATTTCTTACATATGAAGCATGCAAAAGGCATAGATTCATATTCAACCTCTTAGATCCATGACCCCAGTTTTGATTTCAGGGTTATCACTTGAGGAAGATCTACATTCTGTTGAATGTTAACACAAATACTTGCATACACTTGTCTTGTTCTAGCTTTTGTCATTGGATCAATAGATAGAAGCTCCCCGAAGGCACCTGCTATAGCGATCAGAATATCCTCATGCCAATATTCCATATAGGCATCCTAGGTAGATGAACCTAGACCGGAGCTACTGTAAAAAAAAAACTATCATTATAGTCCAGATTGGTCATCCATTTTTGCAGTGATAAGGAGGATTTTTCCATCATCGAGGGACCCCCACACAAAACTTTAGAAAGGTCTTCCCCATTTGAAAATTTAAAGGAGAAAAAACCTTTAGGCATAGCCACTACAACAACTTGACCTTTCAGCCTCCATTTCTTGTCCACAAAGGATCTGACTAAATCTATATTCGGTCTTGGGCCCAAAAATTTGCCAACCAAAGTAGAAGCCTTGATTGAAACTGAGTGGTCCACTAACAGATCAGGTATATCAATACCAAACTCTCCTTTCAGTGGATTAGTTAAAATATTAACTTTGGGGAATAAAGACTTTCCTGAGGGTTTTATACCAAAGAGACCCACCCATTTCTCTTTCCCTTGATTATTGGAGAAACCATGTGACTTACCTTCAAATGATTCTCCCCCAACATTCAAATCTTTTAATTTTTTCACCTCTGGCCCCATTTCTGACCCATTATCCTTGCTGGACAGTACCAAAGTAGATCCTCCAGCTTTTTCCACAAATCTAACAACATAATTAGCACCTTCTGTCGTAGATCCCGCAACAGATTCATCAGCTCCCAGCTTTCCTCCAGTTTCAAAATTCAAAATTCTTTCTCCTGCCCTTTCCCCTCCTCCTCCTCCCTCCCACTCCCGCTCCATCCCGCTTGCCAATTTTGTTATTTTCATATGATAATTTGGTAGCTTCTTGCAATCCACTCAACTTGATCCTGTTAGCTTGATCTCCACATGCAATCTACTCCTTTCATTACACTTTAGTTTAAAAATTTATAAGGTATTTATAATACCACACCTTATAAACATTAATTACATTTGTTTTTTGATATTGCAATAAATCTATAAACTCTTTAGTATTCTATACTTTATTGAAATAATATAAATATGAAGTAACCAAGATCTTTAAGTAATAAATATGTTAATTTAATAAAATTTAAAATATTATGCTTAGGGTTAGGTTTTTTCATATGATAATTTGGTAGCTTCTTGCAATCCACTCAACTTGATCCCTCCACATACAATCTACTCCTTTCATTGCACTTTAGTTTAAAAATTTATAAGGTATTTATAATACCACACCTTATAAACATTAATTACATTTATTTTTTGATAATGCAATAAATCTATAAACTCTTTAATATTCTATACTTTATTGAAATAATATAAATGTTAAGACACCAAGATCTTTAATTAATAAATATGTTAATTTAATAAAATTTAAAATATTATGCTTAGGGTTAGGTTTTTTTCATATGATAATTTGGTAGCTTCTTGCAATCCACTCAACTTGATCCTGTTAGCTTGATCTCCACATGCAATCTACTCCTTTCATTGCACTTTAGTTTGAAAATTTATAAGGTATTTATAATACCACACCTTATAAACAATTACATTTGTTTTTTGATAATGCAAGAAATCTATAAACTCTTTAATATTCTATACTTTATTGAAATAATATAAATATTAAGTAACCAAGATCTTTAATTAATAAATATGTTAATTTAATAAAATTTAAAATATTATGCTTAGAGTTAGGTTTTTTCATATGATAATTTGGTAGCTTCTTGCAATTCACTCAACTTGATCCCTCCACATGCAATCTACTCCTTTCATTGCACTTTAGTTTAAAAATTTACAAGGTATTTATAATACCACACCTTATAAACATTAAATTACATTTATTTTTTTGATAATACAAGAAATCTATAAACTCTTTAATATTCTATACTTTATTGAAATAATATAAATATTAAGTAACCAAGATCTTTAATTAATAAATATGTTAATTTAATAAAATTTAAAATATTATGCTCAGGGTTAGGTTTTTTTCATATGATAATTTGGTAGCTTCTTGCAATCCACTCAACTTGATCCTGTTAGCTTGATCTCCACATGCAATCTACTCCTTTCATTGCACTTTAGTTTAAAAATTTATAAGGTATTTATAATACCACACCTTATAAACATTAATTACATTTGTTTTTTGATAATGCAAGAAATCTATAAACTCTTTAATATTATATACTTTATTGAAATAATATAAATATTAAGTAACTAAGATCTTTAATTAATTAATATGTTAATTTAATAAAATTTAAAATATTAATTTTGTTTTATATCTAGCGGTTTTCATTTTCAAATTAAATCACATAAAACATAAAATGCCTTTTCACCCCCGCAACATTATGTTAAAAAACCTTTAGGCATAGCCACTACATCAACTTGACCTTTCAGCCTCCATTTCTTGTCCACAAAGGATCTGACTAAATCTATATTCGGTCTTGGGCCCAAAAATTTGCCAACCAAAGTAGAAGCCTTGATTGAAACCGTGTGGTCCACTAACAAACCAGGTATATCAATACCAAACTCTCCTTTTAGTGGATTTGTTAAAATATTAACTTTGGGGAATAAAGACTTTCCCGAGGGTTTTATACCAAAGGGACCCACCCATTTCCCTTTCCCTTGATTAGTGGAGAAACCATGTGACTTACCTTCAAATGATTCTCCCCCAACATTCAAATCTTTTGATTTTTTCACCTCTGGCCCCATTTCTGACCCATTATCCTTGCTGGACAGTACCAAAGTAGATCCTCCAGCAATTTCCACAGATCTAACAGTAGAATTAGCACCTTCTGTCGTAGATCCCAAAATAGATTCATCAGCTCCCAGCTTTCCTCCAGTTTCAAAATTCAAAATTCTTTCTCCCGCCCTTTCCCCTCCTCCTCCTCCCTCCCGCTCCCGCTCCATCCCACTCGCCAATTTTTTTATTTTCATATGATAATTTGGTAGCTTCTTGCAATCCACTCAACTTGATCATGTTAGCTTGATCTCCACATGCAATCTACTCCTTTCATTGCACTTTAGTTTAAAAATTTATAAGGTATTTATAATACCACACCTTATAAACATTAATTATATTTGTTTTTTGATAATGCAATAAATCTATAAACTCTTTAGTATTCTATACTTTATTGAAATAATATAAATATTAAGTAACCAAGATCTTTAATTAATAAATATGTTAATTTAATAAAATTTAAAATATTATGCTTAGGGTTAGGTTTTTTCATATGATAATTTGGTAGCTTCTTGCAATCCACTCAACTTGATCCCTCCACATACAATCTACTCCTTTCATTGCACTTTAGTTTAAAAATTTATAAGGTATTTATAATACCACACCTTATAAACATTAATTACATTTATTTTTGGATAATGCAAGAAATCTATAAACTCTTCAATATTCTATACTTTATTGAAATAATATAAATATTAAGTAACCAAGATCTTTAATTAATAAATATGTTAATTTAATAAAATTTAAAATATTATGCTTAGGGTTAGGTTTTTTTCTATGATAATTTGGTAGCTTCTTGCAATCCACTCAACTTGATCCTGTTAGCTTGATCTCCACATGCAATCCACTCCTTTCATTGCACTTTAGTTTAAAATTTTATAAGGTATTTATAATACCACACCTTATAAACATTAATTACATTTATTTTTTTGATAATACAAGAAATCTATAAACTCTTTAATATTCTATACTTTATTGAAATAATATATAAAAATGAGTGGTAGTTATTGAGGAAAATATATAAAAATGAGTGGTAGTTATTGAGGAAAATATATTGGCTTGGTTAGGGTCACTTGCTTTGAGACTCACCGAGTCTTGGTGAGTATAGGTCAGTCTTGTTACAATATGTTAGGGTCTTGTGTTCATATTTTTAGTAGTGTATATTTAAGAAGTTTGAGTGTAAAATTTTCTTACCATGATATGAAAATTTAAGATTCCAAACTCAACCTGTAGTAAAAGAAAATTTTGACAGCCTTATGGAGATTAGAAATATGTTTTTTTTCTCACCATTTTGATGTTGGGTATTTTTACAAGCATACAATAAGTTTTCTGCAATGGAACTCTTGTTTATTTGGTTGACTCTACCACTAATGATGATCAATCAATTTCATGTATAGTGTAATGTTATATGTTGTGTGAAAGTACAAGGAGATATTTTTATGTGCTAAGGGGTGGATGTGAATTAATTAATTCATGCATTTGTGCATGTTTTGCATCACTTGAGAAAGTTTTCAATGGTCATAAGACTGCCTCTGTACTCTTTACTTATCCACTATGACTGTTTAGCAATACATACATACTAACGTCATTCATCTCATTACAAATTAGGTTAGTTATGCTTTATGACTGTCCTTTTTGATATGCTTCAAGATAGTCATATGACTTGTTTATTTGTGATAATTAAATGGATGAAGAGTTGCCACTAAAATCAGTTTGTGCTACAATCGATTGTATCAACTTCATCATCATTCTTATCATTGTCATCCTGCTCATTTTATCATAGTTCTCAAACATGTGTTTTGAGACTTTCCAATTTTCATAGGTGCTGAAGAATGTTTTATGATTAGCCTAATTGTGTTTTGAGACTTTCCAAAGCACTTTTCTTAAGCTTTTTGTCCTTTATTGTAACTTTGCTCGCGCTGAAAAATACTTTTTCCTTAAGACATAATTGTGTTTTGGAAATTTGATGATGAATTTCATATTGTTCTAGAACATAAACATATACAATTTTGTATCTTTTGTGTAATTTTTTTCCTATCATGGAAGGTAGTCACTTACTTACTGACGTGGGAAAGGCATTAACTCATGTTCAACTGTGAAAGTTTTGGTAAATTGTTGCATGTTGTAACCCAGTTTATGGAGGTTTTGTGGTAAGTTTAAGGATATTTTTTGAGTTAGCATAAATGTAGAAAATTTGGCTTGGAGGATATTGTGAAATATTTTCTTTGCCCTAAGCAGTAAGCACTAGATGGAAGGGTACTTATTTAAGCTTTATATGTTTTATGGTAGTTGTGGCAAATGGAGCCTCAATTGTTTGGTGTTAAATATTAATTGTATTTTGGAATGCATTACTAACTTTTTTTATTGCATGGTGCAAGATTGGCTAGTGTTACAAATGTAGTGCATGATTATGACTTGCTTTCTAGGAAATGGAAAAGGTATGTTGGAACTCTATCCAGAGTTATACAAATATTTATTTTCATCAAGGTTTGATTGACATAGGTAGATCAAGTCAATTGTTAATTGATTAAAATTTGACATTGAGTGTTGAGCTATGTTAATCATAACATTTGAAGACTTTTAAAACATATATTTCTAAAAAAAATTCTTACACTCTTTCATAACTACAAGAAACTTAATTGTATTATACTGCAAATAACTTTATGTTCAATCTTTCTTATTCCAAATGTATCCAACCTCTTAATCTTGAAAATTATGGAAGCCACATAAAGAGAAGACAAATATCAAAACATATGATTATGTCAAAGGTAACCTACACAAAAATGGAAGCCTCGACAATAGTATCTGTCGTGAAACTCTGCTTCCTGAAAAAAATGCAGAAGGTTAAATTCATTAAAGTAAGAGATCAACTAACTGGATTTTTCAACCTAATTCTTAAAGTAAACATTGTATATGATGATTCCCAAGAATTTTTTGTCCTTAGACTTATATATTTTTGAATGAGACGCTTCTCACACTTTATTTAGTGACCTCTAAGCTATGAACAAAGTTTGTAGCATAAAATTGTATATTTGAATTCCAACCCATCTTCTAGGTATTAGAAAAAGCCACCAACTCCAATATCCCCCAGATATGTGTATCTCCATTGTTGTTTCTATCTACTTTCCTAAAAATCTTGGTTATGGCCCTTGTTATTTTCCTTTTGTACTCGATACTATTTTAGATAGTTTAGTTTGGCTTTACCATGGATGTGGCTATGGATAAGAAATAAACCTTTTTAGTTCCATCAACTACACTTTTTCATGGAGTTCTTGAACTTACTCTTTTATATTCTTGTACATTAGGAGGATTTGTGTTCACAATTTCATGTTCCTTAATCTCACTTGCTTCCCATTTTGTTTAATCCTCTGCAAGATGACTTTCCTTGTGTGGTGGACCATTCCATGACTTTCTTTTGCATGGTAAGGTTGAATGTTTCCAAATTTTTTAGATGTTGAAATTAGTAACAATATGTAAGATTCAATTGAGTCTCTTATATGTAAGATATACACTTTTCAATCTACACTTTCTCATTGTAGTAAAAGCTTTATCACTCTAGATGAGATTAAAGACTTGTGGGAGAATCAACAACTAAATATTGATTATTAGAGAAACCAATTTTGTTTATGTTCTAGCAGTAAATTGATGTTAGCATTAGACTAATATTATAAAGAATCATGGATGCAACTTGTATCGAATCATTGTTATATGTTTATGTATTGTCTCAAGAAATAGCTAATAGACTTAATTATTTAAATATCATTTGTGTGGGGAAATTATTTGTAAACTGGTAATCAAGCATAGTTAACCTGACTATTGAAATCATGTTTAATGAAAAGTACTAGTATACACATGGTGTGATTATTCTTTAAAGGGTACTAGCTCAATGGAAAAGAACTTGATTTACAAGCAGCAGGATGGTGGTTCGATTCCATCATGCCCAAATATCACTAAATATATGACTAAAGTAATTAAAATAAAATATATTAAAGTAATAAATGGAAGCAAAACAAGAAGCATTTTTAGAAGCAAAAAATGAAGCAACAATAGAAGCCAAACTAGAAGCAATCTTGTAGCAAAACTTAATGTTATCTTGGAAGCAAACAAAGAAGTAATAATTGGAGAAATAATAGAAGTCATATTAGAAGCAATAAAAGATGCAAAAATGGAAGCAAAACTAGATTGAACAAGTGACGTTATATCAAAAGAAAAACTTGAAGCAAAATCATAAGCAAACCTCGAAGCAAAATCAGAAGTAAACCTAGAAGCAACACAAGAAGCAAAATCGGAAACCAAACTAGAAGCAACAAAGGAATCCATAAGGGAAGCAAAATTGGAAGCAAAAAAGGACTTCATAATGGAAGAAAAACTTGGCGTCAATTTCAAAGCACAAAAAAGAAGCTTATTTTGACGCCATACCAGAAGCAAAATAGGAAGCAAACTTTTTTGGTGCAAAACTCAGCGCAAAAAAGGGCGCTGAAAGATGGAGGCACTTGGGCACCGACTTTTGCACCGGCACAAAGGCTCGTTTTAAGCAAAAAAATACACTAAAATCTGGCGCTGTTTAGGCGCTAATTGCCAGTTCTATTTTAGTGGGAAGAGGGGGTCAAATCCTTCTTGCACACAAAAGTGCTCTTGTTTTTTAATAAAACATAACATAGTATCTAGTGTGCGAATCAAAAAATTTATAGTTGAATTTAGTATTTTGAAAAGCCCTTTAGTCGAGAGATAGTTAAGAGTGAGTACAAGAAGTTGTCTATTTTTTTGTAATTTTTTGTTGAGTTTTTTTTTTATGATTTTTCAAAGTGGATACATCATGAAAAATAGATATTTGTGTGTGCAAGTCACATAACTTACACCAAAATAATTGAAAAAAAAAATCATTTTAATGTGTAAAGAATGGAGTGTTGAACAATTATATTTAATTTATTTCAAATTTGGACAAGTAGGTTGAAATTTATTAAAAAATGGTACACATATGTCTCTGAGAACCATGGAAAAATTGGAAAGAGAGATTAAAAAATAATATGTTAATGTTGTTCATATCTTTAAAAATAATGTGATTACAAAGCTCAAAAAAATGTAAATTTATGGTGGCAATTTTACAAATACCCACTTGATAAGCTTAAAGGAATCAAGATTAGATCCAGAAGCAATTGGGTGGAGCATGGTGATAGAGGCTCTAAAATATTTTTCAACCTTCTTAAGCAGAAAGAGGCTAGAAGCAGAATTGAGGAGATTTGGGTGGAGGGGAGTAAAATAGATGACCAACGGAGTATTCTTCGAACCTTTAAACAATCCTACCAAGAACTCTTTACTTTTGAGAATAAGAGAGCATGGATGACAGAGGCTAGGATCAAAATTAGTAAAGTGGTTCCCAATAAGGTTAAGGATGGGGATTCATTTCAACTCAACAAGCCTATCAGCCTAGAATAAATGAATGATGCCATAATCTTGATGACACTTGATAAGGCCTCTGGACCAGATGGACTGCTAGTGGAATTTTACAAGAAGAATATAGCCTGGATTGGCCAAGACCTCTTGGAGGTTTATAGAGAAGCCTTTATTCATGAGACATTAGGAGAAGATATTAATAGTGGCCTTATTAAACTCATCCCTAAAGAAGGTAACAAGTCCTTGATTAAGAACTGGAGAGCTATCACACTCCTTAATGTCTCATATAAGATCTTAGACAAATTTTTGGCTAACAAACTTAAAAATGTATTCCCCAAAATTGTTGACTACAGCCAAACTGGGTTTGTGAAAGGAAAATTCATACTAGAAAACTTGATGACATGCTGGGAAGCCATGGAACGGGCTAGAGAAAGTAATCAACAGACTTGTATGCTTCTTCTTGACTATGAGAAAGCTTATGACATAATAGAATGAGACTTTGTCTATATGATGATGACTGCACTAGGTATACCTATTGATTTTATTAATATAGTCCAACCCCTAATGAATGGCCCCTTAGCAAGGGTGGAAGTGAATGGTGTCAGATCGAAAAGATTTGAGTTGACCAGATCCATAAGGTTGTTAGAGTAATAAAGTGATTCCACTTATTAATTAAATCATATTGATTTAATTATTAAGTCACTTATTATCTCTATTTCACTTAAGCTAAACTTTGGGCATATAATAATTAATTCTTTTATTAATTATTATTATGCAACCTAGACTTTTCCCCTTTAGGGTTTTCCTTTTAGGGTTTCGATCACCTTCATAAGGTTTCATCTCTTTGTATTTTGAATTCCCTCTATGAATGAATATTTTGTCTTTCAAAACTTTTTTGTCTCTAACCTTTGCTTTTGTAACAGGTTATTTTGCAAGCAGATGATCTTAGCTTATGAAATCTTTGAATTCTAACATGGTATCAGAGCATTGTTACTGGAGCCCGTTCTTGAGTTTTTGAAGTTTTGGAGCTCTGAGGGTTTCAAGGGTTTTCTACTTTTTTATGGGGATCTGGAGGGGATTTTTTGTTTGGAGAACTTTGGGCAAAAACTGACATCTAGAGTTGTGTGCAGAATGCCCCAAAACCCCTATTTTCATATAAGACACGTCCTATTTGGACATAGTTGAAATTTGGGCCCTATATTTTTATGCACGACCCTTGGCATGCTTTACGAGACAAAAATCCACCTTGATTTCTATGCCATCTCGATTTATGTGTCATCTCAATTTTTGTGCCATCTCGATTTCCATGCTGCCTCGATTTCCATGCCACCTCAATTTCTGTGTTGTCCAGTTGCATGGAGGAGAGAGAAAATGACAACCCTATCTTTTTTTTAATATTTTTTTTGAACAAAAAAATATAAAGTTTTTTTCTTTAATAAAAAAACCTTGCTTTTTTTAAAATAAAATAAATACAAATGTTTTTTGTGTGTTTTTTTTCTTAAAAAATTATACTATTTTTTTTAATGTATTTATTTTAAAAAAAATACATGTTTTTTTAATTATTTTCTTTCTTAAAATAATTGTTGTTTTTATTATTTTTTTTATTAAAAAAATGATTATTTTTTCGGCTAAATTTGGCAAGAATTCTGGAGGCATTCCAGATTTGGAGGGTTTCGCCAGTTTAGCTGGGCTTCGCCATTTTTGGCTGAGGTTTCTTCCGGTTCATTTGGTTTTTGACCTACTGGTGGTTTTTTGCTCATAACTTGAGCAAACGGAGGCATTTTTTGCCAAACAAGATATTGACAAAAAGCTGGTTCAGAGGCTGGTCTAATTTTTCTAGTTTAGTTATATGATTTATCCATCTTGCATGTTTTTTTTTCCAGTCAAAGTCAGGGTTCTATTTTGCACTCCGGTGACTATATCTCGCTCCTCCAAACTCCTTTTTTTGACTTCCGCATGGCGTTGGAAAGCTTGTTCTATTCTCCTTTCTTATTCTATGGTTCTCACACCCAGATTTTGCTCCATGTATCTTTTATTCATTTTTTTCTTTATGACATTTTGGTGGATATCTTGGATATTTCAGATCCTTGGATCGTTTCCTTTTCTTAATATTGTATACATTTTTTTCTGTAGCTTTCTTTTACAAATGCATTGAGATAAAGTGTCATCTGATGCATGTTTGGGATTATATTGTACTAAAACTATATTATAAATTTCCATGGGGGGTTTGATGTTTGCATTATTTTCCATCTACCTTTGTCAAGTGAGTGTTCCTTCCATGACATTAGCCCCATTATGTGTGTTAAGTGAGTGTTCCTTCCATGACACCATCCTTTATATGTGTTTGTATGTTCTTCATCATGCAGTGTTTCTTGGTTGTTTGTTTCAGTGTACATGTCATACATCTCCCTGCTCAACATTATGGGGGTATCTCTTATTGGTTCTAATGCTTCCTTGTTCGATTGATCAACTCTTCAGGCTTTTTTTACAGTCTTCTCTACCAAATCATGTTCTATTACAGTGGAGGTTCCAGTAATTATTTTTCGACAGCGTTTGCAACTTCATGCTTCAGAGGTATTCTACATGTTGTTTCTCCGTTCCTATTTTTTGGGACATTCTCTAGTTTTGAGGCTTCTTCAGTCCTTCACTAGGATTCATCTCTTTTTGGAGTGGGGTTTTTCCCACTGGGTTTTCTCCTTTTCTCCTCTTTACAAAGATTTTTTGTACTTGGGTACCTGATCAAGCCTTGTTGCCAGGACCCATTTCTTTTTTTTAGTAACCGCTTCTAGGTTTTTATCTTCTCCGTAAGTTTATCTTAAGGGGGGTGTTAGAGTAATAAACTGATTCCACTTATTAATTAAATCATATTGATTTAATTATTAAGTCATTTATTATCTCTATTTCACTTAAGCTAAACTTTAGACATATAATTATTAATTCTTTTATTAATTATTATTATGCAACCTAGACTTTTCCCCTTTAGGGTTTTCCTTTTAGGGTTTTGATCACCTTCACAAGGTTTGATCTCTTTGTATTTTGAATTCCCTCTCTAAATGAATATTTTGTCTTTCAGAACTTTTTTGTCTCCAAGCTTTGCTTTTGTAATAGGTTATTTTGCATGCAGATGATCTTGGCTTATGAATTATTTGAATTATAACAAAGGCAAGGATGCCCACTTGCCCCTGCCCTCTTTGTGATAGTTGTTGACATAGTTGGGTACCTGATCTCAGATAACTCAATAATACCAAGAGTTAGAGGTGTCTAAATGCCTACAGGTAAGGAGATATCCAACATACAATTTGCAGATGATACAAACTTATTATTAAGGCTGGAGGCAGAAAATTTAACCTTCTTTATGGACAAGATCAATTTATTATGCACAAAATCAGGAAGCATAATCTCATTAGAGAAATTCATTTTTCTAGGATGGATAGAGGATCCCCCTTGTTGGATTTCTCATTGGAACCTCACATGGGAAGGACTTGAATACCATGTCAAATACCTTGGCATTCCATTCTCTATTAACCCAAACTTAAAATCTATGTGGGAATGGGTTAAGAATAGAGTGGAAAATAAATTAGGCAAATCGGATAATTAATATCTCTCCATGGTTGGTAGAGTTCAAGTGTGCCAAAAAATGCCATCTTCTTACTCAATATATTACTCACTAGCTTGGCTTTTTTTCCACTATCAGTTTAATCACCTCCAAAAAACCATCAGGGATTATTTATGGTCTGATGGCAGAGGCAACAAAAAAGGACATGTTAAATGGGAATGGTGTATTGTAGGCAAGAAATAGGGAAGATTAGGACTTAAAAACCTCAGAATGCAAGGGGTCTCTCTGGATAATAAGTGTATCATGAAAGCATTGGAGGGAGATGAGCCATGGAAAGCTCTTATCAGAAGTAATATTTTGAGGGGTCATCCTAAGAAAGGAAGGAATTGGAAGAGCCTAACAATGACTGATATCATAGCAGGTGATATTGAGTTTAATGTCCAAGGTTCTATAATTTTTAAATTAATTTGGAAAGCATGGAATTCTTTAAAACATCTTATAATAGACAAAAAGATCATTCATTGTCATGATAAATTTTGTGGTAATAGGTCTTTTTGGTGGAACCTTAAAATAACAGAGAAGCCTCTGGCACTGCTTCAAGGGTGTTCAGCTAGGAAGTGAAATGATAAAGGTATCTCTTGCATGGCAGACATTTTCTAGAATGACTTGCTATTAGATTGGAAAGATTTGAAGAACATATATACCTTGCCTAATTCACAGTTTATAACTTATTCCATTATAAGAGATGCTTGTACAGAGTTCTCTCTTCCTAAAGAGATATATGTTGACAGTGATTGTCACCTCCAGTTTAGATTGACTGATGGTACCCTGCTTCCCAAGTGTAGCTCCAAGCAACTATATGGGATCCTTACTGATCCTTACTAAGGAGTTATCCATTTTCCCTCGCATGCACTCTTGCTGGAATCTCAACCTTGAACCTGAGAAGTGGTCCATAATCTTTTGTAACCTCTGGTACTCCCTTTCTAGCCCTAAGATTAAGTGTTTCCTTTGGCATCTTCTCTTGCACAGGTTTCTGTTTAGGACTTATAGTGGTGAACCTAGTCTTTGCTCCTTCTGCAACATCCCTGAGTCTGTTAGTCATGTTTTCCTTAGCTTCCCCTTTGCTCTCGAGATTTGGAATTTTTTTTGCTTCCCTCATCTCTTTGAGCCTACTATCTTGGAGATCATTTATGGTCACATTGATGGCTTGAAGTAGTCCTCTAACATATTTTTTTCTCTTCTTTCCACCTTAATTATGTGGAATATACAAAAATTGAAAAATGATATTGTTTTTGGTGGTACCTCCAAGAACCTTACTGATTCTCTCAAGAGACTCATCTTTCATAGAATTGTTGTGCACGTAAAAATGGTTATAAAGATGAAGAGAAATAAGTTGGAGGATCTCTTCAAGCATGACATAGTTAGATTGGTCTCATGGGAGGTCTCGCATGGTTTCACTTGGTCAAGAGATACCTAGGATCTTGCCCCTTTAGAGCTGCACTTCATAATTTCATGGTAGAGGTGAAAGACCTTGACAATACAAAAAGGCAAGTGATCAATGCAGTCCCTATAATTGTGGTATCAGGACATGATATTCCAATTGTTGAGCCCCTGATTCATCCTTATGAGCATCACATTATACATGATGAAATACTCTGATGGATGGAAGGATAGCGAGGATGAGTGGCATGGGTACCCTACAAGGATGGAGATAACATAGATTGATCCATTGATAGACAGCCTGTCTTATGATCCTATTTGTATTTACTTTGTACTTGGACGTGTTAGGGTTTGACAGATCCAAAACAATATAAGAATAAAAAGTTATATGTAGAAAACAATAAAAGAATAAAAATTAACATAGATTTAACATGGTTCACCCAAAACCTAGGCTACGTCCACCTACACAGTTGTCCAACCTTTCTTATTATCCAACAAAAAAATACACCAACATTATAATGCATTATGCATCTCAGCGGCTTATAACATGTGTTTTAGGGCAACCTCTAAAATCAACCATTTTAGGCTTTTACAACTCCCACTGCATGAGCAATATCTGGCCATGTGCATACCATTGCATACATCATACTGCCAACAATTGACTAATACAAGTTGTTAGAAATTTTATCTACCTCTTCCTGTACCTTTGGGCACATTTCCTTAGTCAATTTGAAATGACTAGCCAAAGGTGTACTGACTGCTTTTGCATCCTGCATTAAATCTTTTCAACACCTTCTTTATATACTCACTTTGGGACAAATTCAAGGTTCTAGTTTTCCCATCCTGTGTAATCCTCATACCAAGGATTTTCTTAGCAGCAAGCAAATACTTCATATAAAATGACCTTGCTAATTTCTGTTTAAGTTCATTTATTTGTTGCATATTGGACCCAACAACAAGCATGTCATCAACATAGAGTAACAGGATAATCTAACTCGCATTATCCAATCTCTTAAAATATACACAGTGATCAGAATGACATCCATGGTAACCTTGTTAAACCATGAAACAATAAAATTTTAAATACCATTGGCGGGGTGCCTACTTTAGGCCATACAAACTCTTCCTTAACCTGCACACTAAATTCTCCTTATCCTTGACCTCATATCCTTCTTGTTGCTGCATGTAAATTTCCTCCTCCAAATCTCCATGGAGAAAAGGTGTTTTGACATCTAGTTGTTCAAGATGCAAGTCATCTGTAGCCAAAAGACTTATTACAGTTCTAATTAAAGTCATTTTTACAACAGGGGAGAATATTTCATCGAAATATATACCCTTTTTCTGTGCAAAATCTTTTACCACAAGTCTGGCCTTATACCTTTTCTTTCCTCCATCTTCCTCCATCAGCCTATAAACCCATTTGTTAGATAAGGCTATTTTTCCTTTTGGTAAAGGGACTAAGTCCCAAGTCTTATTTTTCAACAAGGAGTCCATCTCTTCTTTCATGCCCAGCTTCCACTGTTGGTTGGCATCCACCTACATTGCGTCTTCATATTCTTCTGGTTCACTTGAATCAGTTAATAAAATGGAATACAAAGAAGGAGAAAACCTTTCAGGAGGTCTACTTGACCTTGTAGAATGTCTAACACTTACAGGAGTTTGTGGGATAACCTATTGTTGCTGAGCATCAGGTATCAGTGGCATTTCATTTTTAGGAGTCTCATCCAACACCACATAATATTGTTTGACCTGTTCATGCTTCTTCTCCTACAATTGTTCCTTATACATGACTTTCTCATTGAATATAACATCTCTAATTTTGATTATTTTAAGATTTTCAAAATCCCATAACCGATAACCATAGTCATCTACTCCATATCCACTGAAGGTACATTTTTGAGATTTAGCATCAAGCTTGGTTCTATTTTCTTTATCAACATGGACAAAAGCTTCACAACCAAAAGTTTTCAAAAATTAATAATTTACCTTTTTAACAGTCCACACTTCCTCTGGAATACCACCATCCAAGGGGCTGAAGGTCCTCTATTTATCAAATAGACTATAGTGTTTATAGCATCTGCCTAGAAATAAAGGGGTAGTCTAGCATGCAATCTCATGCTCCTTTCACATTCCATGAGTGTCCTATTCATTCTTTCTGACACACCATTTTCTTGTGGGGTTCCTGGAAATGTCTTCTACCTTCAAATTTAATTGATAGAACATTAATCTTCAAAGGTTGTGCTACAATAATCACCTCCATTATCGGATCTGAGACACTTCAACTTCTTTCCTGTCTCATTCTCAGCCAAAGATTTCCATTTCTTAAATGTTTCAAAAAAATTAGATTTTTGTTTCAGGAAATATACCCATGTTTTCCTAGTTGAATCATCTACACAAATAGCATAATAATGAGATCCACCAAGAGATGATACCTGAGTCGGTCCCCATAAATCTGAATGCACTAGCTCTAACTTCTCATTCTTCTTTTCTTTCCCAACTCTGAGAAATCTGACTCTTTTTTGTTTACCATAAACACAATTTTCACAAAACTCTAAATTGATATTGTTCAGTCCCAGAAACATATTTTTAGAGTGAAGGATTTTCATCCCTTTCTCACTCATGTGCCCAAGCCTATGGTGCCACATTTTTAAATCTGTTCTTGCAATGTCTATAATAGCTTTCCCTGCATTAACATTATTAGTAGCAACTAAGGTAGAATAAGTGTTACCAGTACACAGATATAATGTGCCTATCTTCACAACTTTAGCTACTACTAATGAACCCTTAGTGACCTTCCAGACATTGCTAGTAAACTTCACTATGCAGCCTTCACTACCCAGTTGTTCTACAGAAATAAAATTTCTTAAATTAGGGACATGCCTTACCTCCAACAGTATCCAGTCATTTCTGTTTGGCAACTTGATCTTTATTTTCCCTTTCCCAAAAATAGAATAGGGCTCATCATCACCCAAATATACCTGTCCAAAATCACCTTGAACATAATTGTTACCCAAATTTTTCACATGCGGGATATCGGTAAAAAGTAAGAAAATTTGCATAAAGAGACATCTTTTTAACATTACTATTCAACCAGTAAAGATGCATACATTTCCATTACATTCATATTACCATGTTTCATTTGTAGTCTAAGTATTGATCAGTTTCACAATTTCAAATTCATAAATGATCATTACATTGTGCATTCAAAACTGAATGTAGTAAGCAAGTGTTCCTTCAAGGTTACATCTTTCATACTGTCAAAAGATTACATATGTAGAAAAGAAAGTAAGAGGGAAGCATGATGAAGTTTAGGGATCTATGTATTGCCTTTAAGAGGTCTTCTAGTCTCTGGAGTTGGTCATCTGCATCATCTGAACTCTTCATGTCTTGGTTTTCCTAGGTCTTGTCTCTGATTTTCCTACATCCTAGGTCTTTTGTTGTTCCTGTTTCCTGCATCATCATCATAGAAAAGATGTTAGATCCAATTGGATCTAAGAAATACATAGCTCACTAAAGAACACTATTCATCAGTCAAACTTCCAGGACTACATATTTATTGATAACATCATTGTAATGAAAAGATATGCATCTACATTGACGGAATAATAGCATCAAAGAGACATATCTTTATGAAATCCTTACTATATTTGAAGCATGCATTATTAAAAGAGAAAAGGAAGATGCAGTTCATAACAATTGCTACAGGGTGCATACATGCTGTTACAGATTTCAACACTGTTGATACTGATATATAGAAAGATGAGCAAGATTCAATGTTGTCAAAAGATTAGATTATGCATATGAAGATTCAGTTTTAAACAATGTATATATATAAAATCAAATGATGGGGTTGTTTAAAGTATATAAGATACATGTCACTGTGATCTACCTTTTTTGAAAAAAGGAAAATATGCATATACAGGGGAGAATACAGCTCATAAGAAGAGGATACAATGCTTTCATAGTACATAATGCCTTTGGAAGAGATAAGGAAAACAATGCAGTAACATCTACTTATGAAAACAATGAAAAGACAATGTGCATATACTGTCAAGCATGAATTAATTTTTATGCATATATTCATAAGAGTGAAACAAGTAACAGTATCTATGTGCCTGATGTAAATTTGAGGTGATGTCTATGCAGGGTATTTAGCAAGCGGTGCTATTTCTTTTTGCTGAAATTACAGTAATGGGATGGAGTCAAGAAGGTTCAGAATGCAGAGAATGTATATTTTTATGTTTTGAACTTCATGTTATAAAGGTTTCCCATGGGATTCACAAGCCCATGCTCGAACCCCATGGGTGGTATTTTACAAAAAACGGAATAACAATGTATTGACATGCTGTTAAATTCTATTTCTTGCATAAAGAAACTATAGTGGATATTCAGACAAATGAGCATTCAACAAAGAATGAAATTACACAACAGAGAGTAGTATGGTCCCAATAGATAATGATCATGTATGCAAATGAAGAAAATGAAACCAGATATTATACACGAAGACAAAAAACAACATGATCTCCACACGGGACAAGGCATAAGACAAGAGGCTCAAGTACAACAAGCATAGCCTCCATAGACAGTAAGCACAGTTTCAACAAAGTGTGGGTGTTCGAGCACAAGGAAAACCCAAGAAAGTGGCATGAAGAAGATAAGAGTGGTGGACATATTTATTATCAACTTTAGAACAACAACATCATAAAAACCAACTTCCAAGCCACCTACAAAGGCTTATCTAACAATGGGGTTCAATAAAAGGGTCATTATAATAGCAGCAGAGAAAAGTAATATTAAAAAAAAAACCCATATCAAATGTAGACTAAGAGTAGAGAATAGCTTATCTGTGATTTTAGAAGAAGAGAAGTGACTATTGTAAGCCCGAGCTCCAATGAGGATGTGCATAGATGGCACCATGATTTATGGCATGTAAAGAACATTCTGATTCCAGCATCAAGCCGTAGGTCCCAGGTTGCAAGTTAACATGACAACAAAACTCAAGATTTAAATGGAGATGCCTAGAACAGTGCCATATCTTATGGCATTAAACTCCAAGTTCTAAGAAATAACCACGGTGAAGAGAGAAAATCCCAAGCCCTCAAACTGTTGTCATTAATTCTAGTCTAAGAGTCGACTCTAGATACCCAAGAAAGGTAAAACCCCAGTGTTAAACCGATGTAACTCTTAGATTTTCCATGATGGAACTCCAGATTATCATTGAAGAATAGAAGAAGTAAAAAATGAATGCATAACTACAACAAGGCGGTGCCAGAGGCAGGAAGAACCCTAAGTTCTCTCCCAAACAACAAAGTGCAAGAAATAAAATGCAAAAAATGCCTATGTCGAAGTGGATAGTTTTTTGAAATCCACAGTACTATGGAGGAGTTAACACCTTGTTAACTATAGTGCTTTGATAGTACCCTCAAGATGCCATGACAAGCTTCGCAAATGCCATGATGGGTTGATATTTTGGCATTATTTTGGTCATATTGACCTTAATGGTAATAGTGTCAGGTTTTTGGTATACTTTAGTTATGTACTAGTAAGTTAGGGTTATACAAATGAAGTTAGGGTTTTTGCAATTGGCTTCAAATTTATACATATGGGTTAGATTTTAATGATTTTTGTAATGTATTTTGTAAAAAGTTGGTAACATTATGTAAAAAGATGAAAATCTTTTAAGACACCAACTTTGATTAGGGGATTTCATTTTCGAAATTTACCTTTAAAACTAGATTTTAGGCATTACTCATGCCTTAAATTTAGGGATTGAGCTAAAATTTTGGAGGGGCTTTAGGAGGCTAGATTGTAGGCATCACTTGGGCCTAAGAATCAGGATGATCTATTTGTTTGGAGGGGAGTTTTGGAGGGTGATC
>MU227749.1:72296-87633 GCA_018584345.1 Thuja plicata
AGGCATCACTTGGGCCTAAGAATCAGGATGATCTATTTGTTTGGAGGGGAGTTTTGGAGGGTGATCTCATTTTCAAAATTAATCCATGTGGGCTATATAGTTGATCCTTTGCATCATGTTTAGGGGTCAGAATCAAGAGAGAAGGTTCTTTTAGTGATCTATTGGTTCCTATAGACCTTTTTTATGCTTTTTTTAACCACATTTACAGGTTTTTGAAGGAAAATAGAGAAGGCTTTCTGATTACATCAATTTCTAGGTATTGGATCCAATCCTATTCTTCTTTTCTGCATTAAGTGTTGCATATTTTATGTGATCTGGTAAAGTGAATTATTTTTTATTCCTTTCTTATGTTATAAAAAATTAGGCCTTTTTGCAGAATATGTAAGTTTGTTGTCAATTTTTACTGTTTGTGGTCTTAACCCTAATAGTGAATTCTAGTCAACCTTTATGTTGAGTAGAGTATGATAAATGCAGCTCAGTGATTTTGTAAGTAGGGTATGCTGGTTTGAAAAATCTTGATAGATCTGGAGTAAGTTTTGGTGTATCACCTCATTTCCCATTCAGTTTTAAATCTTTCTCCCTTTTCCCAATTAAGTTACCAATCAGGAGGTGATATCCCAAATCAGATAGGAACCGGTCTAGGATTTGGAGACTCCTTCTCAATCATAGTCCACCCACAGCTAGCGAAGGTTTCCATTGTTAGGATAGAGTACTGTCAAAGCCCTGATGCCTGAGTTGGGGTGGTAATTCTAAACCTCAATAGTTTTTGGCACACCCAGTGGGACCAAGAGGTCATTGATTTCACAGTTCTTGTTGGTTTTGGTATACATCCAATAGGTTGGAGGCCTTTAGGAGGTCAATTTTATGCATATCTCGCGACTCTAAGGTTATATCTACTGGTTTTATGCAGATTTAGTGCCTAAGATGGATTACTATCCTCCATTTTATGAATATGTTTCTGCATGTTCTCAATATCAACCATATCAGTACGGCCCTGCTGATGTTTTTGTTCAAAAATTTGAAGGACAACATTCATCTCATGTTTATCACACTCCAGCCTAGCAGCAAGTTTCTTGGCAGCAAGCATACCAGCAGCCATGAAGGAGTTTCTTTGATGATTCTCAGAATTATCCCCAACATGTTCCAAACATGAGCCTTGATGATATTTTGAAGAAATTTCAAGAACAACTAAGATCTGTGGAGAAAGAGCAAGAGTATGGCATGCATCAAGAGGAGTTATCTTATCAAGCTCACATACACCAGCAAGAGATGGAGGCTCAAAGGTATGAGAAAGATTTTATTGCCAAGCAAGTTGCATTTAAAGAGGAACAAATGAGGCAGTTAATGACAAAATTACCAGAGCTAGAAACTCAAGCAACTTCTTGTGCCCTTAATCAACCTACAATCCAAGAAAGATCCAAGCTGGAGATTCCAATTTATAAGCCTATAGAAGAAGTAAGTTAGCCCCTACAAGAGCCCTTGATTGAGCATGGTCAACCAGTCCATTTTATTGATTCTCAGTCAGAGATGTGTTATGTAGCTGAGCCAGATGAGCAAGATACCAAGTTGCCATGGTAGCCGTAATGTACTAAACACCCTGGCTTCCAAATACCAAGTCTTATCAGGTGGTTCCATGTGAGTCATCTCTAGATCAGGGAGCTAAGAAGGAGGTGATTATTTCAAATATGATATAACAAGTAGCAGAGGCCCAAGATACAGGAGACTCTTTTGAGCAAGAAGAGATGGTTGTACTTCTCTTTGAGGAGTTACCCTCTTTTGTAGATCAAGAGAAAGAAGATGAGATTCCAGTCACATCAGCACAACAAAGTGTTCATGATCAAGAAACTGGTCAAAGCTTAGAGAATGATTTTGATAACATTATTGCAGAGTTCTGTGAGAAGTTTGAGATGTAAGAGTTTGTGCCTGTTCAAAGGTGCTCTATGTTGGAGGGTTTTCTTTCTAATAATTATGTGCAAGAATACAAGCTGGAACCAAGTGCTCTAGATTTCTAGGAGATTCGTAGTTTTGATAAGCTCCTAGTTGACTTAACAAAAGATGATGATGTTTTGACCATGGAGGAGGAGCTCACATGGTTGCTAATGATGCAAGACAGCCATGAGAAACCAGAGGAAAGTAAATAAACCAACAAGGAGGGCCCCAAACTCATACTCACGAGAGGCTGTCCAATCAGATATCTATCCCAGTTGAAGAGAAGAGAAGAGTCGTCATTGACAACAACTCCTATTTATGAGGAGGTTGATGAAGAAGATCAAGAACAACATGCTAATTCAGTTTTCTTCTACCAGCAGAGTAAAGTAAGTCAAGATACTTTCTCTCTTTTTGAAATTTTGCATGAGCTGGTTGTGTATGCTTCATTGTTTAGTTTTCTTGTGTTTTCCAATAAGCATGTGCATCATTGCAATTTGAAGAGGAAAGGAAAATATTTTAATGAGCCAGTAAATGGTTTTGTTTAGTAGAGTTTATGGCTAGTTAGGTTAGGGTAGGTTAGTTTTCCAGTTTTTCCTAAGTGTTGTCAAGCACATTTAGGTCAGTTTTAGTTTTAGTTTTCCCATTTTTCAATAAGTGTTTAGGTTTGCAAGGTCTTCCAAGGTTGTTGTCCCAATCTGCAAATACAAGGAAATCATTCCTCAATGATCAAGAATACATCTACAATTTGTGGTAATAAAGTTTTGCTTCACTACCACAAATCATAAACATACCCTCAATCATTGGGAAATGGTTTTCTCATATCCACAAATTACGTTTAGGGTTTCCATAGGTGATCAATAGAATCAATGCCCATTGGAATATTTTAGGCTACTGGTCCCAATGTCAAGTAGGCAGACATCCATTAGAGGTCGCCAAAATTGTTACCCAAATTTTTCACATGCGGGATATCGGTAAAAAGTAAGAAAATTTGCATAAAGAGACATCTTTTTAACATTACTATTCAGCCAGTAAAGACGCATACATTTCCATTACATTCATATTACCATGTTTCATTTGTAGTCTAAGTATTGATCAGTTTCACAATTTCAAATTCATAAATGATTATTACATTGTGCATTCAAAACTAAATGTAGTAAGCAAGTGTTCCTTCAAGGTTACATCTTTCATACTGTCAAAAGATTACATATGCAGAAAACAAAGTAAGAGGGAAGCATGATGAAGTTCAGGGATCTATGTATTGCCTTTAAGAGGTCTTCTAGTCTCTGGAGTTGGTCATCTGCATCATTTGAAGTCTTCATGTCTTGGTTGTCCTAGGTCTTGTCTCTGATTGTCCTGCATCCTAGGTCTTCTGTTGTTCCTGTTTCCTGCATCATCATCATGGAAAAGATATTAGATCCAATTGGGTCTAAGCAATACATAGTTCACTAAAGAACACCATTCATCAATCAAACTTCCAGGACTACATATTTACTGATAACATCAATGCAATGAAAAGATATGCATCTATATAAACAGAATAATAGCATCAAAGAGACATATCTTTATGAAGTCCTTACTATATTTGAAGCATGCATTATTAAAAGAGAAAAAGAAGATGCAATTCATAATAGTTGCTATAGGGTGCATACACGCTGTTATAGATTTCAATACTGTTGATACTGATATACAGAAAGATGACCAAGATTCAATGTTGTCAAAATATTAGATTATGCATATGAAGATGCAGTTTTAAACAATGTATATATATATAAAATCAAATGATGGTGTTGTTTAAAGTATATAAGATACATGTCACTGTGATCTACCTTTTTAAAAAAAAGGACAATATGCATATACAAGGGAGAATACAGCTCATAAGAAGAGGATACAATGCTTTCACAGTACATAATGCCTTTGTAAGAGATAAGGAAAACAATGTAGTAATATCCACTTCTGAAAGCAATGAAAAGACAATGTGCATATACTGTCAAGAATGAATTAATTTTTATGCATATATTCATAAGAGTGAAACTAGTAACAGTATCTATGTGCCTGATGTAAATTTGATGTGATGTCTATGCAGGGTATTTATCAAGAGGTGTTATTTCTTTTTGCTGAAATTACAGTAATGGGATGGAGTAAAAAAGGTTCAGAATGCAGAGAATGTATATTTTTATGTTTTGAACTTCATGTTATAAAGGTTACCCATGGGAGTCATGAGCCCGTGCTCGAATCCCATGGGTGGTATTTTACAAAAAATGGAATAACAATGTATTGAGATGCTGTCTGTATAAAGAAACTAGAGTGGATATTTAGACAAATGAGCATTCAATAGACAATGACATTACACAACAGAGAGTAGTATGGTCCCAATAGAGAATGATCATGTATGCAAATGAAGAAAATGAAACCATATATTATACATGAAGACAACAAACAACATGATCTCCACATGGGACAAGGCATAAGACAAGATGCTCAAGTACAACAAGCATAGCCTCCATAGATAGTAAGCATAGTTTCAACAAAGTGTGGGTGTTCAAGCACAAGGAAAACCCAAGAAAGCGGCATGAAGAAGATAAGAGTGGTGGACATATTTATTATCAACTTCAGAACAACAAAATCATAAAACTCAACTTCCAAGCCACCCACAGAGGCTTATCTAACAGTGGGGTTCAAGAAAAGGGTCATTATAATAGCAACAGAGAAAAGTAATATTTAAAAAAACAAACCCATATCAAATGTAGAGTAAGAGTGGAGAATAGCTTATCTATGAGTTTACAAGCAGAGAAGTGACTATCGTAAGCCCGAGCTCAAATGAGGATGTGCATAGACATCACCATGATTTATGGCAAGTAAAGAATATTCTGATTCCAACATCAAGCCGTAGATCCCAGGTTGTAAGTCAACATGATAGTAAAACTCGAGATTTAAATGGGGATTCCTAGAATAGTGCCATATCTTATGGCATTAAACTCTAAATTCTAAGAAATAACCGCGGTGAAGAGAGAAAAGCCCAAGCCCTCAAACTATTGTCATTAATTCCAGTCTAAGAGTCAACTCCAGATACCCAAGAAAGGTAAAACCCCAGTGTATAAACTGATGTAACTTTCAGATTTTCCATGATGGAACTCCAGATTATCATTTGAAGAATAGCAAAGGTCAAAAATGAATGCATAACTACAGCAAGGCGGCGCTAGAGGCAGGAAGAACCCTAAGTTCTCTCCCAAACAACAAGGTGTGAGAAATGAAATTCAAAAAATGCCTATGTCAAAGTGGATAGTTTTTTGAAATCCACAGTACTATGGAGGAGTTAACGCCTTGTTAACTATAGTGCTTTGACAGTAACCTCAAGCTGCCACAACAAGCTTCCCAAATTCCATGATGGGTTGATATTTTGGCATCATTTTGGTCATATTGACCTTAATGGTAATAGTGTCGGGTTTTTGGTATACTTTAGTTATGCACTAGTAAGTTAGGGTTAAACAAATGGAGTTAGGGTTTTTTCAATTGGCTTCGAATTTATACATATGGGTTAGATTTTAATGATTTTTGTAAAAAGTTGGTAACATTATGTAAAAAGATGAAAATCTTTTAAGACACCAACTTTGATTAGGGGATTTCATTTTTGAAATTTACCTTTAAAACTAGATTTTAGGCATTACTCATGCCTTAAATTTAGGGATTGAGCTAAAATTTTGGAGGGGCTTTAGGAGGCTAGACTGTAGGCATCACTTGGGCCTAAGAATCAGGATGATCTATTTGTTTGGAGGGGAGTTTTGGAGGGTGATCTCATTTTCAAAATTAAGCCATGTGGGCTATATAGTTGATCCTTTGCATCATGTTTAGGGGTCAGAACCAGGAGAGAAGGTTCTTTTAGTGAGCTATTGGTTCCTATAGACATTTTTTATGCTTTTTCTAACCACATTTACAGGTTTTTGAAGGAAAATAGAGAAGGCTTTCTGATTACATCAATTTCTGGGTATTGGATCCAATCCTACTCTTCTTTTCTGCATTAAGTGTTGCATATTTTATGTGATTTGGTAAAGTGAATTATTTCCAATTCCTTTCCTATGTTATAAAAAATTAGGCCTTTTTGCAGAATATGTAAGTTTGTTGTCAGTTTTTATTGTTTGTGGTCTTAACCCTAATAGTGAATTCTAGTCAACCTTTATGTTGAGTAGAGAATGATAAATGGAGTTCAGTGATTTTGTAAGTTGGGGATGCTGGTTTGAAAAATCTTGATAGATCTGGAGTAAGTTTTGGTGTATCACGCCATTTCCCATTCAGTTTTAAATCTTTCTCCCTTTTCCCAATTAAGTTACCAATCAGGAGGTGATATCCCAAATCAGATAGAAACCGGCCTAGAATCTGGAGACTCCTTCTCAATCATAGTCCACCCACAGCTAGAGAAGGTTTCCATTGTTAGGATAGAGTACTATCAAAGCCCCAATGCTTGAGTTGGGGTGGTAATTCTAAACCTCAACAATTTTTCTTGAAAATATTTTCTATGGGGTGTAGCGTGGAATGAAGCCCCAAAATCAATTACCCAAGAATCATTAACATTATCCAAACATAAGATTAAAGCAACTTGTAAAGTATTACTTGCAACATTAGCTTCCTTATTATCATCTTCATTTTCATCTCCTTGTTTGTTTTTTTGAGACCAACAGTCTTTCTTCAGGTGACTAGGCTTTCCACAGTACCAGCAATCTTTCTTTCCTTTAGATTGAGAACGTCCTTTCTTTGACTTCCCTCGTGACTTACCATGTGAAGGGCCTTTTCCTCTTTCACTTGTTCTTCCTCATTCCTCCATGTTTAAAGCGAAACCTGATGAGGTTGAAGTTTCACCTGTGCTTTTCTGTCGCATTTCCTCGCTTAGGATAACACCAACAACTTCATCAAATTTCAAAGTATTTGAACTAGAGACAGAGTTGCTTACAGTCATAACCAAGCTATTCCATCTTTTTGGCAAAGAACATAAAACTAAGAGAGCCCTAACCTCTTCATCGAATGAAATTTGTACGGATGACAATTGACTGGTGACTGTATTAAATTCATTTAAATAATTTGCTATAGATCCTCCCTCGCCAATTTTCATATTAAACAAAAGCTTCATAAGAAATACCTTATTCGAAGTTGAGGGTTTCTCGTATAACTTATATAATGTCTCCATCAGCTCTACGGTCATTTTTGCCTTTGATATGTTGAATTTTACAGATGGTGCAAGGCATAATCGAATAGATCCCAGTGCCTTCCTATCCAAGACCTCCCAGTCCTTTGCTGACATAGTTCCCATTTTCTTGGCTTTTCCTTCTAATGGCTTCCACATATCCTTTTGATATAGATAATATTCCATCTGCATTTTCCATAACTAAAAATTCTGGCCATTGAATTTTTCAATCTTGAATTTGGAATCCTCCATTGCTCCCACTCAAATATGAAAGTCCTATCAATATACAACAACAAACCTCACTCTGATACCAATTGTTAGGGTTTGACAGATTTGGAAAAATATTAGAATAAACACTTATATGTAGAAAAAAATAGAAGAATAAAACTTAACACAAATAACACATAGATTTAACATGGTTCACCCAAAACCTAGGCTACGTTCACCTACACAACCATCCAACCTTTCTTATTATCCAGCAAAAATAGTACACCAACATTACAATGCATTATGCATCTCAGTCACTTATAACATGCATTTTAGGGCAACCTCTAAAATCGGCCACAATATCAACACCCACTACATGATTAGTCACCACAATATCAATAGGATGATGATCCTTTGATACTTTTGTTTCTATAGTTTTTATTTTAGACATGGACAGTCAAGTGTAGTTTAGATATATATATGTAGGAATGATATGTAGTCTATCAAACATATATGTCTGGCTCTCTTTTGGTACTTGGTATGAGAAAGACACTTGAATGTAATAGTGTTTATATGAAATCATATATCTTTAATAGAAATAAAGAAAACCTAGTGATAAGGAAGTTGAGAAACCATATTGGAAGATATATGTGTGTATACATATACATATGCATATGGATATTTATATGTGTATGTGTATGCATATGTATATTTATACACACATTTATAAGCATATGTGTGTGTAATACATACATTATTGGTATTATGATGAAGATGATCATATCCTAGATCATGTGATGAATGTTGTAGTGTTTTCATTATTGGCAACAAGTCTTCTAGGGTGATTGAATCTGTTATACCAGTGATGAATGTGTCTACACAAGGATTTGTCTAAGTATCTAGTGTATCAATTATAACATAGTTAGTCATGGTAAATTTAGTGTGTGATGATAATTTTGAGGATTCAGATGGGGCGGTCAGACATGGAGTATCTACAAAATTTGTTGTTCCTACATCTGTGATTTGGAAAGTTGATTCAACATATAGATGGAGATTTGAGGAAAAAACCAATGATATTAGCAAAGAATAGTTAACAGTCAGCCGATTTAGCCAAGCTGATGAAATTGAGGTAGCGATCAATGATGTGTCAAAGTTTGATTTATTTGTGAACTGTATTATTGAGGGTCGACCTTGCAGAGTTGAATTTCCTATGTTGATGTGACTGCTTATGAATTTTGATTGGGATTTGGAGGCTGAATCAGGTAACTCATTTTAGGGTTATTCCACTAACCTAAATGTGTTTATAAGAGATGAAGTTGAAGGAAAAAGTAGTAGTTTTTGAGTATTGTTTTTGTTGTGATGATTGTGGTTGTTGATGGAGAAGTGTCTATGATCATAGCAACATAGTGAGTAGTAGAGAAGTGGACATGTTAGGAAGAAGGTGCCACTATTATGTCATTATTTGAGTTTCTTACTCAAGGCAAGTTCTAACATGTTTGCGATCAAAATCCTTTAACAAGGTTACTCTGAACAAGATAAGAAGGATCCTAACAGGTCTGAAGACTAAACTCCTTTAATAGGGTGACTCTCAGAAGGAGTTTCAAATCCCTTAAAAGGGTAGTTCCTAACATAAATTTTGTAATACCTCTTAACCAGGTAGTATACCCTTAGCAGGGTGTTGAAATGCTCCTAATAAGCCAGATCTTATTGGTGCACTAGTGAGATTTATGGGTGATAATTCCCACCATGGTTTTTCCCTCTAACAAGGGTTTCCATGATAAAGTATTGGTGTCGTTATGTTGATTTAATGGATGTATGTTTTGATATGATTTTATGTTATATTTAGCTTTGCATGTTAGTTACTTAGGAAGTTGATGAAAAGATTTTGTAGATTTGTGGTTGTAGTGATTCACCCCCCCTCTTAGTGCCTTATAATACTAACAATTGGTATCAAAGCCAAGTTCCCTTGAAGAATCCTAACAACTTGGGAAGTATACTCAAGGATTATGTGGAGGGTTTGAGATATCAGAGACAAATTGAGAAACAACTTGTTGATGCTGAGAAATTTATTGAAAAGTTGAAAGAACAACTGCATCAATCAAGAGTTAAGAGACTAGAGCTTGTTCAACAACTATTTGAACAAAGTGGATCTGAGGAATCTGAAGAAAATTTGGAAGAATTGTCTCAAGATAATGAGAAACTACATAAAGAAAAGAAGAACATCAAAAGAGAGTTAGAAGCTTTCTCATTCAGAATGGGTGAATAAATGGAAGCAAGGAAGGCAGTAGAAGAAGCAAGGACAATTATAGAGGAATCCCTAAAATCCAAAGATATAGCCCTAAAATATAAGGTTCATGGGCTCTTCAAATCTAAATAAGAGGTTGGTACATTGCATGAACATATACATGAGAAAAACAAACAAAATCAGGAAGCCCTAAGGCAAAATGAAAACCTAAGGAAAGAAAATGAGAAACTGAAAGGTGAGTTGAAGTCTGCAAATGATTTACTCAAGAAGTTTAATGAAAGTTCTGAAAAACTTGATGAAAAACTCAAGAATCAGAGGATGTATAGAGAGAAGTAGGGTCTTGGATACATCAGTTATGAATTTGGTGAATCCTCTGGAACCAAAAAGGACATGCAAGATGAGAAAACCTCACCAAAGGTAACCCCAAAGAAATCTGATAAGAGATCTTATAAACTAGTGTGTTTCAATTTTCACAAGGTTGGTCATACTGATAATGTATGCAAGAAAAATATTAGATCTAATTATAGACCAAGTACTTTTCATCTTTATTATTATAATTGCAAAAAGTATGGACATAGAGCTAATGAGTGCAGGACAAGGGTGAACTGACAGAATGCTTTTGTCAACCAGAAGAGACCTTATCTAAATGAGAATCAGTGGAATGTTAAAGGTTCACATTGCCACAAATACAGACACATGGAAATAAAATACATATTGAGGACAAATAGACAATAGAGGACCTTGGAGATCAACAAGTATGTCATGTTTTTATTGTCATAAGATAGGTCACATTGCTAGGTTTTGTAGAGAAAAGAACAACAAGGTGAACCAAATGGTTCATAAGTTAGACAATAAAAGGTGAAAAAATTGTGAATATTGAAGAGACAAGGAATCAGATGAATATGACACGGGTAAAGAAGAGTGAAGACATATCTTCAAAAGATACCACATCTTCACCAAGTGTGGAGAATTCTTCATCTAACTAAGTCATCATTGACTTATGGGGAGAAAAATTTGTTGAATCTATTGAATACCCCCTAGATGCATTTGTTTTAAGTTTTTGATTATGGAAAACAAGTTTTGATGGGTGCCTAAAACCCTACAGTAGATATAAAATAGACCTAAAGCATATATCACATATCCAAAAAGCTAGGTCCATCCTTTAGGTTATATCTCTAAGAATCTCCGCTGCACTGATCTCCAGCTCTGTCATTCTTCCAACAGCTTCCCTGATTTCAGCCAGCTCCTTGTCAGCTCCCTTGTCTATCTTATTCTTTGTATTTTCATCTTCTTAGAGTTGGTTCCTTTCTCCTTGCTCCTGCCTTTCCTCTGTATTACCTTTTTGCTCTTGGAACTTATCAATTATGACCTTAATATTGTCATTAGAAGCTTTTAGAATATTATAACTCTGCTCTGCAATTTTAACCATTGTAGCTTCAATGTTTTCAATTCTATTTTTCAGTTCAATCACTCTGTTTTCAAGCTCTCTGTCCTCCTCTATGTTTTTATTGTTGTTGATAATGTTTTCCTTCTCCATTGTGTCCATCCTTTTTTTCAAGTCATCAATTTCATAAAAGGTCCATTTGGTTGTTCCGTAGCTATCTATTGCACTATTCTTTGCGTTATTCAACACATTCATTTGTGGAATTTCCCTTGCACTGTCACTGAATATCACCATAGCAGGGTCAATGAGTTCCTCCATCTGTATTCTTCCCTCTTTATTTTCTTTTACCAGGGTCTTTACCAATTCTCTCTTAATACCCATTTTGGCCGAAACCGAGTCGAAGTTTCTCCAAACCACTTTCTTATTTTTACCTGTAATACTACAGGTGTACAGTTCTTCACCATAATCAGAAATCTCCTCTTCATTGTCCATTCCTTGACACTCCTCTTTTTCATCTTTCTCTTCTTGTGCCTTATCCTGTTTGGCCAGCTTTTCCTCCTTAGTTTCCACTTTGACTCTTTTGGATCTCATGGTCCTCTTCCCCGAGTTATCCTCTTCATTCTGATTCAGAATCTTGATAGTGATCTTTCTTTTTATTTTCTTTTTCCCTTTCTTCTTCAAATTTGATTCTTCTCCTGAACTCTCCTGCCCTGTTTCCATGCCTTCCTCTTCCTCATTGTATTCCTTGTCCGAAGAGTCATCAATGTGCTGTTTTATTTCTTTTTTAGCTCTATGTTTTAATGTCTTCTTCTGACTAGAATGTTCCTCCTCTGTATTAGAGTGCATGTTTCTGCTATCCTCTGTATTAGAGGGGATGTATTCCTCCTCTAAATCCCCCTTAGAAACCCCTTCCTCCTTTTCTTGAATTTCCTTGCCCCGAGTACGGGATTTGAAATACTCATAAATCAAAAGAAGTAAGCCCTCATGGAAGGCTGGATTATTTAACTATTTCTCCTTATGATCATTTATGTTTTCATTAATAGATGAATAAAGGTAGAAAGGGAGGGAAACCTTAGCCCCATACCTAAAATGGTTGAGGAGAGCAAAATGGTGGGTGCTGATGCGGTCAAATCTGGTGTCCAGAGTGAGATATTTGATTATTGCCCGCAACACAAAATGCCACAGAGGTTTGATGGAGCTCGGGTGATAAAAAGTGCCTTTCTTGACCATAGCACATTTTTTGGCTTCATTTTTTATGAACTCTGTCAGAGCTTTGCTAGAGATTTTCCTATCCCTATAGAATTTATTTACTATTATAGGAATTCCTGTTACCACTGAAACTATTTCCTTAGTCACCATGAAAGAAACCCCATCGATTTTCACCTTGCCCTCCTTCCAGCTGTTAACCATAATTTTTGTAATGGATGGCTTCCACCCATGAAGGCATTCGATATAAGTGGTTACTTCCCCTTTTCTCAAAATTTCCCACACCTTTGATCTCCGATGCCATTTCTCAGTTTCTCTCTCCGGCTCTCTCTTGTGTCTCTCTCCTACCATGTCTGCAACTTTTTTGTTTTGTCTGTTTCTTGTGAAATCCATTTGTAGTTTGATGTTTGTTTGGGGTTTTGAGAGCCTTCCTTTAGCCTCATTAATGCAATTATTGCTTAAATGCCGCCAAGTTTGCCGATGGGGCATTTGCCTGACTTTCCCATCATAGCTTTCGTACTTGCACATCCTGCGTGGATTCTTTTTGCCTCTGTCTTTACTCTCCATAATTAGCCTTTTTGCTTCTGTCATAATTAGTCTTTAATATTTCTGAGTCTACCTGAAACCTGATCACTTTCCATAATATTGGCTATCTCCGGTGGTAAATGTTTCCCATCCTTCCAATGTTTAACTTCTTCATACGTGACACCCAAGTTTGCCAACCTGTCTACCACCTGGTTCGCTTCACGGTATTCATGTGCAATGTAGATCTTATCAAATGACTTTAGGATTTGAATACAATCCTTTATTATATTCTCTATATTCCATGAAGCTCCAGTCTTTTCATTAAGACAGTCAATTATATTTTTTGAGTCCCCTTCCACCCATAATTTCTTGATACCCATTTCTTTGGCAAGCTTGAGGGTATGATGTGCCGCACTAGCCTCAACATAGTGGTTGGTCTATGATCCCAGGGGTGCAGAGATAGATGCAATTCCTTTTCCATGTGATCTTCTAATGATTCCTCCTTCCCCTGCCTTCTCAGGGTTCCCCTTTGCTGCCCCGTCAAAATTAGCTTTGAACCACCCTTCCGGTGGTAAAGACCATTTGCAGCCAAGTCTTTTGTTGATGCTGTTTAATCCATTTAAGTGAGTAGAAGTGTTGCTGCCTTTGCAAATGGTGTAGTTTTCCTTAAGTGCATTAGCAATTTTCTATGCTACAACCTTTTCCTGGGGTGGTCTGTTCTCTAAAGATCCTATTGTTTCATTCCTTCCACAGCCCCCAGCAAATGTGTGGCATAGCCCAAACCTAGAGGTGATGGCCACTCCCCCCCAGTTTCCATTGTTGGAAAAGATCAAGGGTGGTATTAGGAAAAAACCAGGATGTCTTAAAAAACCTCGAAAATGATGCCATATCTTCCTGGCAAAATCACAGTGGAGAAATAAGTGGTCAATATTTTCACTTTGAGTTTTGCAAAGGATACATCTATTAGGAATGTAGTGTCCCCTTTTAATAAGATTGTCCACTGTCAAGATGTGATTTTGAAGCAATGTCCAAAAGAATATATTAACTTTAGGGATGATACTAGTGAACCAGGCCTTCACCCAAGCAGGTATAGCAGTAGCACCCTGCATCAAAGCATATCCCGATGCCACTGTATAGTTTCCATCCTTGGTCTCCCCCTAAACCAAGACATCCTCATTAAGAGAAAGGGGAGTGTGCCCCAGATATACCATAAGGGGTTTAAGATCCTGGGACACCTTAGTGAGATTGACCCATTTATTGTTAATTCTATAGTCCTTGACTCTGCTACCAAACCTGTCCATGCAATGTTCAACTCATTTGTTGTAAGGCTCCAAATTCCATAGAGGTCCTTGTCTGAGCCAGTCATCATGCCAGAAATTTACCTTCTTGCCATTACCCACTTTCCATCTCATTTTTGTAGTCACTATTCCTTTGGTCCTCAGGATGCCATTCCAAATGTGGGAGCCCTTCAGGTCGAAGTCTTTGCTAATGAATTGTTTGAAGGTTAAGTTGGCAACATATTTTTCCTTCATGATGTCCCTCCATTCCTCTATTGAATTAAAGATTCTCCAAATCTGTTTGGCTTGCAAAGCTCTGTTGAACTGCTTCAGCTACTTGATCCCTAGGCCTCCATATTTTTTGGGCTTACATACCTTATCCTAGGCCACCAGCGGGTATTTCTTGTTTCCATCTTTGTCTGCCCATAGGAAATTTCTCTGGATGGCTTCCAGAGTGTCAGCCACCTTTGCAAGGATAGTGAAAAGGCTAAGAGAATAGGTAGGGAGGTTTTGGAGTGTGGATTGAATCAGAGTAATTTTCCCAGCCTGACTCAGGATGATGCCCTTCCAGCCCACTAGTTTCCTGTTGAATCTATCTATAAGGCCTCCCTAGAAAGCCTCTCGGGGTTTGCTTCCAAGCGGAAGGCCTAGGTAGGAAGCAGGAAAGGAGCTAATGTCGTAGCCTAGAATACATGTCATTCTCCTTTGTCTGTCCTCTGGAGTGTTGATGAAGAAAACCAAGCTCTTGTTCCAGTTAATAAGCTACCCCGTAGTGCTGGAGTAGGAATTGAGAATTTTCCTTACATTTCTAGCCTCCTACACCGAAGACTCCCCCCCCAGAATAGTGTCATCAACAAATTGTTGATGAGTAAAAGTGAAAGGTCATGAAGAGGGTCTTAGCCCCCTAATAAGCCTCCTGATTCTGTGTTCATGAATAAACCTTCCTAAGTAATCAGCCAAGATGATGAAAAGGATAGGGGAGAGGGGGTTCCCTTGCCAAAGTCCTCGAGAGGATTTTAAGAATTCTGAGGGAGACCCATTCATAAAAACAACAAAAGACAGGGTAGTAATCAGCTAGGAAATGATCTTTAAGACCTTGCCATTGAAACCAAAAGCCCCCATAATGTTGCTCAGGAAGGTCCAGTCAACCCTGTCATAAGCCTTGGAGAGATCCAGTTTGAGCAGGAACCTTCCCTCTTGCCTTCTTCCAATGAGTGAATCACCTCGTGCACCGCCATTATAGAGTCCAAAATTTGCCTTCCGAGGACAAAACCTGATTTTTGGGGATCAATAAGAGCCAGGAGGGTCTTAAGAAGTCTGAGAGTTAAGAATTTCAAGATAATCTTATAAAAGGAGTTACACAAACTAATAGGCCTGAAAAAATCAAAAGA
>MU227749.1:97419-139847 GCA_018584345.1 Thuja plicata
CATGGACTGAAATTTACATCTTCTCTTATGAAACATTTTTGTCTTGTGTAAGTTGCAGAATAGACTTTGGATTTTGGTCTTCAAATTTTTGTTGGTGGTATCTGCAAAGTATTAGGCTTATACAGGGCTCGATGATCAATATGTCGGGTGACTATAGGATCATGGCTTTTAGGAATTGCAATACTTTTGTCCATTTCTTGATGCCATTGATAATATTTTTTAAACTTGCAATGTGCTTCATATATTATTATCCAAACAATTATTCTGCTATGGGCCAGCACAATGATAAATTTCTTTGATGTAGAGAAGAACTATGCTTACTCACTTCTAATGTTTCTTACAGAATGCCATTTACAAAGTTTCTCACACAATGAAATTTTCAAAAAGATAAAACCCTCCTATATTACAAGAGCTTCAAATACAAAGACACAAGGCTACATTTTAGGTATTCATCACTCTCTTACAATAACATAGGTAATATTTTTAGCCATAGAAGATACAGAAGGTACCTAGAAAGGAAACATAAATAGAATGTATGCAACCGTCTCAGGAAGCCCTAGGGTTTTGAAAGGACACCAAATCCATACATAAAGGTTTCAAGTTTTATATATTTGAATAAAATTTGCAAAGAAAAATGCCATAACTATGAAATTACAACATTGAATTCAATCCAAATTTCTTGCAAAGGAACTTTCAAGAAGCTCCCACAAAAAAAAACTTTAATAGCGAACCCTTGGCAGAAAGGATTAATAGTTACATAGAGAAAAGATTCAAAGACTGCATCAGATCCACTCAAAATCTATAGGGGACCTCTATGATAACAGTAATTTTACAAAGATTAGCAAAAATGGAGTGTGTGCCCCTTACTTGTTGTGCAAAATCGCAGCACACGAACTCGTCTCCTTCTGCCAAAAGCACTTTGGCACACGAAATCGATCGCAGACAATGAAAATTGTGTTTAACACTATTCTTTTTTTTTTTATATATAATCCCGTGTTTGTCGATATTTCAACATTTATTCTTAAACTTAATATATGTCGATATTTTGACATTTTTGGGAGCATAAACAAAAAAAAAAGAGTTTTACAATCCAAATTGGCCTGCCGTAAAAAAGTTTGGTCTAAAATATACGCCTAATGTACTAGTGATAGTTCTCACCATAGCTTCCAGTTTCTTACTGAGAACAAAAATAATTTACCATGAAATCAACAACACAAAGTAAAATGATTTAAGATTTATGGATTACTGTGCTCTCTAAATAGTATTCTAACATTACTTAGGCCAGTGCTTAACATGTAGGGCAGTAGAGTCAAAAAACTATAAGACACATCCAAATTTATGTTTAAATTCTCAAAGAGAGACAAGATTAAGATTGTTGAATATGCACAACATATATGTAATCCCACATAACCAATATTATCATCATAAATTTATACCATACATACACTTGTCACCTGTTACCCCCACATTTTTGCATATGTTTAAAATTCCCAAACTCAACAAAATTTGAGAGATTGTCATGTCCAATGGTCGACCTTAGCCTTCCCTCTTTTACTCCTTAAGTTTCATACCTTTTTGGCTCTTTGAACCTTCAAGGTTGAACCTTAATAAGTTCAAATTTCATGGTTCAGAGTCACAAAGCGCACTTTTTTTCTTTTACAACATCGTTATAAAGTCAGTCAATATTATTGGTTGTTCAACTTTAACCTTTGAACCTTTTTGGTTCAAGGTTCAAGGTTCAGTGGTCCGTCAATCTTAAAATTTTCATCTAGGGTCAATGTGCATTTGGTTGGTCCAGTATTGTTTATTCAATGAACTTGAACCTTTGAACATTCATAGTTCAAGGTTCAAGGTTCATTTTGTGGAGGTAGCGACATGCTATTTAAAGGAGGATCATGAATAAATTTGGCTTGTGGGAAGAATATTTTAAGTATCCAAGGATTTGAATTTTTTTTATGAAAAGTAATCATTAGGACGTAAGCCTTTGTGTGAAAGTGACTAGTATTAAATAAGGTGTTAGGTTTATGTCAATCGACAATTAACTCACGTGATGTTTTCAAGCTTTCAAGGCATGCAAATATTTCAGCGAGAACTTTCCACCTCTATATGTATGAGTAATGATTTAATTCCTAATTTAGAAAGTCGCTGAGATTTGAAGAAGCTAGTGGCAACTGAGGTAATTTGAGCTTTCCATTTTCAGGAGTTGTAGGAAATTGATGAAAACAACAGTCCTTCCAAACCTAGGGTATAATTCTTATCTGGTCAATAATTTACTAGAGCTTGATGATACCTCCTTAGCTCAAGCTAACCTAGGATAATTTATAGAAAGAGCAAGGAACCCAAAGCTAGACTCCATTATGGATAAAATTGTGCGGAGTGGTTTGATTGAAGTCGTTTCCTTCCCTATTGTAGCACCTTGCCTTGAATTGGAGATAGAATGCATGAATAAGTACGATGTCAAAAATAGGTGCATCCTAAAAATTGATGGAAGAACCCTAGTAAACATTGATAGAGAAAAAAATATGAATGCCATGGGAATTTATGAGAGAAATCCTTATCAAGACTAGTCAATTGGTATGTAATATTCTTTCTTTTCAGAGAAGGTAAGCACTTATAAGAGTGTAATTGCCAAAAATTGGCTCTTGAACGCGCAAAAGGGTGATTATCAGTTGCCTAGACCTTTGACTAGAGAACACCTCATAGTTTAAGTGAGGGAAAGTTTCATACTATTAAACAGACTCAAGGGAAATTATCATGTATTCTATTGGGAGGATTGGATATAAATTTACATTCAAGTTTTGTTGGGCAGCCAAAAGTACTTAGAATGGGTCCTAGTGATTGCTGACAGGCTACATGACAATTTATCTAATTTCAAAGTGTCCAAGGTTTTTAATATGTCTTCCTATTGTTCTATACATTGGCCTCCACCAGAGAATGGAATGGTCTTCACAATGAAACCTGGCAATAAGGAATGGAAATCTATGAGTATTACCCCCACCTTCTATTAGGAATAACGGTCCACAAGACAACTGAGAGAGGGGGTGGATCGGTTGTAGTATAGATTATTAAACTTTACACTTTATAAACCAAACCTACAAATGTAAATGATAACACAATAAATGCCAACACCACAACACAATATTTGTTGTCGAGGAAACCCTGTTAAAGGTAAAACCCTGGTAGGAATTAACACCCACAAATAATGTACTGAGAGTATATTATCCCTGTTAAAAGATATTAGCCCTGTTAGGAGCTTGTTTACAACATTACAGTACACAGTCCCTGTTAGGAGTCAAAAAAAATAGTAGGCAAACTGCCAAGGCACACTACCCAAAGAAGGTTAAATCCACCCTCAAGGATTTACAATCCAAATCAAGTGTATAAAGAAAATACACAATCCAGTGAACTGTCTGATAGCAACTATCTTTGCTTGGTCAGTTCCAATGAAGTATCAACTCTGCTCTATATCCAGCAGTCAACCAGCTTCACATCTTCCACACATCTCTATCCTTAATTCTCTACCACATGTTCTCCACAAGAAAAGATCACTCATATATACCCTCTTACAATAATTCATTATGTCAGCTAGTTAAGCTTTCCTAAAACATAAATAATTAATTAGGTCAGCCAATTAAGGTTTTCCAATACTCAAATAATTATTTGACCCCTTGCTAAGATACACATGGTACCTATAACAAGTAAAAATCAACTATAATCCATTACATATACTTCCAGATCTGTAATCCATGCTCACAATTAATTTTACACGCTACACGCCTGAAGTCGGCTAGGAACTAGGTCTTCTCTTGAATACATGCCACAACTGACGTCACCAGTATCCAAAAAAAAATTGAACTCAACCCATTACTCCAACATATGTCATTTGTTCACCAGTAAGCTTGCATCATTTGAAATATCTTCGCCAGAAAGATATACTCGAAACACAAAGACCTACTTTGTCTAGAATCATAGTTACAGTCTAGAAAACCAGTCTTCACCAAATCAAATGCAACATCTATAGTATGCAAAATAAAGCCAAGTGACCATAGGAATAATTTCAACACACATCCTTCTGCATAAATCCAACTTTGATCATTCTGAATCATCCATACAGTGTTCGTACACTCCTTCCAGTCAAGTAGCCAGTTTATCTTCTCCATAGAGATATATGTTGACATTAGTGAAAAAACATGAATATCAACAACATGATCATTAACCAAAAATGATATCATCCAACAATCTCCCTCTTTGGCATTGATGGAAACATATGGGAAAATCCATATGCATCAACCCAAAACTACTTTCTCTCAATACAATCTTCTCAATATCCTCAACACAAATCTCCCCAAAATAGAAGGGATTTTCACATAGATTCCTTCGCCCTTTGGTAGCAATGGAAAATGGTTCCATAAATCATTAGTATTCTTCTGTAAGGTGGAGCTTTTTCAAATATTCATGTCCAATCATCTAGGTGCAAGATCACCCAAATGTACTCCATAGTATTCTCCTGCGATCACTCCCCCTGAGGAGTAGATCCATACATCAAGTCTAGATAGTGATATAGCTCAAAAATCACTGGACTAATGCATATCTGCATCAATTAATTATCATTGGGAGGAGCCACCACCCCAAGAATGCCTCTGAGATATTCAAAATCATCTTTTGGCAAAGGTTTAGTGAATATATCTACTATCTATTCCTTTGTGCTAATATACTCTAGTTTAATCTCTTTATCTGTTACCTTCTCCCTCAAGACATGATACTTAATATACATATGTTTAGTATTTGAATGCATCACATGATTATTTGACATATTCACTATGTTGGTGTTATCACAATGGATAATCACTGGTTCTTTAAAAATTATTCTAATGTCCTTCAACATTTGTTTCATCCAAACGACTTGTGTACAGTTTATTGCAGCAACAACATATTCTGACTCAACAGTAGATTGAGCAATATAGTTCTGCTTCTTACTCAACCATGAAACTATCCTTTTCCCAAGGAAAAATGCACCACCACTTGTACTCTTCCTGTCATCCACATTACCTACCCAATCAACATCAATAAAAGCCTACAATGTGAAATCATCAGATTTTTCATACCATAATCCATATTCTACTATTCCTTTTAGATATCTGAAAATTCTTTTTACAGCAGCAAAGTGTGTCTCTTTAGGATTTGCCTGATATCTAGCCACAATTCCAATTGCATTGGTAATATCTGGTCTGGTGTGTGTTAGATATTGTAGACCTCCAATCATTGCTTTGTACTTAGTCTGAACAACACTTTGAGTCTCATCACTATTAGTTAGTTTGTTTCCTGTCACCATAGGTGTTGCAACAGGTTTACAATCTTCCATTCCAAATTTCTTCAACATTTCCTTAAGATACTTGGTCTGAGATATAAAAATGCCATTCTTACTCTGATTAATTTACAAACCAATAAAAAATTTCATCTCACCAATCATTGACATTTCAAACTAATTCTCCATTTATTTAGAAAACTTCTAACTCATTTTATCATTTCCTCCAAAAATGATATCATCAACAAAGACTTCTATAATTAAGATTCCATCTTCATCAGTGCTCAAATACAAATTGTTGTCTGCATTACCTTTTCTGAAACCAAGATGAAGTAGATATTTGTCTAGTCTTGCATACCATGCCCTTGGCGCTTGTTTTAGTCCATACAGTGCCTTCTTCAATCTATAAACCATGTTTTTATCATCTGTCAAAGGAAAACCATCAGGTTTCTCAATGTACACTTCTTCTTCTAGATCAACATTCAAGAATGTTGACTTCACATCCATATGATACACTTTAAAGTCTTTATGTGCAACATAAGCAAGGAATAGTCTCACAACTTCCAATCTAGCAACAGAAGAAAATGTTTCTTCATAGTCTATACCTTCTTGTTGTGAGTAGCCTTTACACACCAGTCTAGCCTTGTTTCTTACCACTGTGCCTTCCTCATCCATCTTGTTTCCAAAAACCCATTTAGTTCCAATCACATTTTTGTTCTTAGGTCATGGAACCAATTCCCAAGTATTGTTTTTTCTTTATTTGTTCTAGTTCTTCTTCCATGGCTTTAGTCCAAGATCCATCTCTACATGCTTCATCATTAATCTTTGGCTAAACTTGAGAAATCAAATAAATTTCATCTCTAGCTTTGGATCTAGTCATCATCACTCTATTTGCATCACCAATAATTTGATCTTCAGGATGGTTCTTCTTGAGATACCTTGGTGTTTTCAATATATCAATAGCTTCAGTCAGTTCTTCTTCTTCAATCTCATTCACGATCATCAAAGGTCCTTTAGGTTTAGTAGCAACCTCCTTTGTTTCTGTTATCTAACCACAATCATATAACCTTTCTTGAATTTGAAACTTTTCATCTATCCTCACATTTGCACTTTTAATCAATTTCCTCAATCTCAGATTGAAACATTTATATGCTTTAATCTTAGTAGAATAACCAAGAAAGATTCCTTCATCACTTCTAGCATCAAACTTTCCTATCTCATCATCTCTTTTGATATAACATTTACTTCCAAATATTCTAAAATATTTCATAGTAGGTGTATGATCAAACCATAATTCATAAGGGGTTTTACTTGTACCTTCTCTGATCTAAATTTTGTTTAATGTGTACATAACAGTGCCAACTGCTTCTCTCAGGTGAACATGTGACACATTTCCCTCCAGCAACATAGTCCTTACAACATCTAATATGGTTCTGTTTCTTCGCTCTTCTATCCCATTCTGTTGTGGAGTTCTATGAGCTGAATTTTGTCTGTGTATTCCATTTACTTCATAGTATATATTAAATAGCTCTGATGTAAACTCGCCTCCTCTGTCTGATCTCAAACACTTCATCTTTAAACCAAATTCATTCTCAACTTTTGCCTTGAATAACTTGAACTTGTCAAATGCTTCAGATTTCTCTCTCAAATATGTAACCCATATCATTCTTGAAAAGTCATCAAAAAAAAGTATAAAATACCTTACACCATAGTATGATCTTGTTCTTGTAGGACCACATAGATCTGTATGCACCACAAATTCCCTTTTGCTGAATAAGCTTTTCTCTTGAAAGTGCTTCTAGTCTGTTTCCCATAACACATTCTCTACACATAGTGTTAGATGGCTTTACAATTCTAGGTAGATCTCTTACTGCTTTTGTCATACTTGCCTTCACAATGTTATCAAAATTAACATGAAAAAATCTTCCGTTCCATAACCAACTGTCATCAACCTTTGCAATAAAACAAGAAGCTTCAGATGTGTTCAATTTGTTAGGTCTATTCAAATTTTTTTGAAACAATAAGTCCCTGGTCTATTTTTGCAAAATGTCTTGTGAAGAACACTTGAAAAACCCTTATTTCATGTTTCATAGCATAAATTTGGTCCTAAAACCCTAAGCATTGAAAAGGTTTCTAATTTCATGTTAATTTTTATCACTTAAGGTCATGTCTTGAATGGGTTCCTTTTAAAATGTTCATGTTTATTAAGTTGTCGATGTCCTAACCCCGCAGTCACATTTTATTCCCTAAGTCCAAAGTCCGCAGATGTTTTAATAAAATTCATTATATGTCATGCAAGTATTGTTTAATCTAATGGCTGTCTCTTTCCCTCATGATGAAGATGAATGATTTTAACTATCAAGGGAACACACCATTTAGCCACGTGTCCCTGGAAGATTCAGTCACAGATTGAAAAGCAAATTGTTACTCATCGTAGATCAAAGTCAATCTAAGGGCTCACACTTTATCTATAGATGAAATATGAATGAAGGATAACATTAAGGGAAAGTGCCATTATTGCATGTGTCCTAGGTAGGCCAGAGTGTTACAAAAAAGGAAAGGCTAAATGGAGGACAAGTTAGATCTAATCTAACGGTTGGCGCAAATCCTCATGACAAAGATGTTGTTGAGTTACTCTTCGAGGGATAGCACCATAATGATGCGTGTCTTCAGTGGGCCCATATGTGAGTGAGTAGATGAAGTTAAGTTGAAAGCATGTTAGATTTGATCCAAAGGTTGGCGCAAATGCTTATGGTCAAGATGCGCACACAATAGTCATTAAGGGATTGCGGCATGCTGCCATGTGGAGTCTAGTGGGTCTGACGGATGATTTAAGTTCTGAGTAAATGCATAACATATTCAACAAGATCTAATGGTTGGTGCAAAGCCTCCAATGAAAAAAGTGATAATTTTAATCATCAAGGCATTACGAAATCTTGCCACTTGTCCTAGGAGATCAAAGCTGCGGGCCATAGGAAGGCTAAGCAAAGACTAGTTAAGTTGATAAAGATCTAACAGCTGGCACAAAGCCTTAGATCAATGGTGATGTTGTTTTAATCAATAAGGCATTGCGCCATGCTGCCACGTCTCCCTGTAGCATCAAAGCCACAAGTTGTAAAGGCGATTAAAGTCACTATAGATTGAGAAGATCCAACAGTCACTGCTAAGCCTTAAATATTAAGTGTCTACTCTTTACTCACCAAGGGAAAGCATTGTGATCACACATGTCCAATTTGATGGGGCCCGCACAGTAACATAGAGTTAAGCAAAGATCAGACATGTTAAGAAGGATCGGACGGCTGGCGCAAAGCCTTAGGTCAAAAGTGATTAAGATTTAACTATCAAGGGAATGCGACATGCAGCCACATGTCCAGGGAGATGAAAGTTGTGAAGGATTCACTGAAGACCATTCGATGTGGGGAAAATCTAGTAGAATCGAAGGTTCTATTTTAAAATATAGAAATAACAAGTTTTGATAGTTGGATTCAAAGCATTGAAATTGAAGGAGTAATGGCGAACGTGTGATTTTTTTCCAAGTTAATTAAAGTTTAAGATAATGGGATTGCTATCTTGTCGATCACCAAAGGCATTTTTCATAATTGACATCAGTTGCAGAGCGGAGTGAAATTGCGGTGATTGAGGCCAGATTTTCAAGCTTCTTGCGAAATTGGTAATCTTTTGGTACTGATAATTCTGGGTTGTAAGAAATATAAGGGGATTAGTAGGGTGTGTAGAAAGAGAAAGGTTTTATTATTCATCATTAGACTATCAAACTTTAAATTCACAATGCCGCCCAGAAGAGAATTCTCTGGGAAGGTCAATTATAAGGATAGAATTGTTTGCAATGATTTGTTGCAACAATTAACCATGTCGACTAATGATGCCTCAAAAACAAAAGAATTAGTCCCTAAGGATCCACACCTGAAAATCACTAAAGGGTTATATGATTTGGGTCAGTCTGTTAGGGGTGCCAAAATAGGTATGACTAGTTTGGCCTTATTTAAGGTGCTCTTAGGTCAGAGAAATGCTAATCCCCCACATAATAATGTATGGCAGTTTGACATAGGAAAGTTGGTAGTGCCTAGTATTTTTATGGATATGGATATGCTTACACAAATAGCTAGGAATTATGACAGCATATCCAGAGTAGTCAGGGACAAAAATGGGCAAGTCCTGATAAAAGTGACTGTACAAGAGATTAGGGAGGTATTCAGTTTGAATGATCCAAACACTTCTATGGATAAGATTGATTTTATTCAATTAAAAGAAGCTTACCAGGCCCAAAGGAAATACTTCAGAGAAGGGCCCCTCAAGCAATACTTTGGCACAGTTGGGGACTTGGTTCTGATAGGGCCTAACACAAAAGAACCTTTCAAACTTGATTATTTCACTTTGAAGGCCAAATTAGTTTATAGGGATCTTTGTCAAATATGTGGAGATGATGAGAAAGTTGAGATTCCTATCCATTATATGCTAATGATGGTCGAGATTTTGCACCCCCATCTAGCAATAATTTTTTATTTCGCCCCATATATTGCATACCTGATTCATGAAGGGCTGATAGGTGTCCAGAACACAAAGGTGTCCAGACCTTTTGCATGGTACACCTTGTTGATGCATGTGTTTTTGTATAAGGGGGAAGATTATTTTGAGAAGGAGATGGAGCTGACAAGGTTTAAGGATAATGAAATCATGCCTATACAATTTTGGAATGTAGACATGACTTGGGACAATAAAGAGGCCAGCTACATCAATTTTGACAGATATTTTGCTGCTAGACTTAGGACATTGTTGTTGAAAAAGGACTCTAGGATTCCTGTAGCATTATAAAAATTGTTGAGGCCAAAGGAATATGACCAAGAGGTCAATATTGTACATAACTGGGGTGATGTTATCCCTTATCTAGTGTCAGTTGTATTTAGGGTCTATGGTTTCAGGAGAGTGCCAAACATATTACCCTATAGAGTACCCCTTAAGATAGGATTGGCAGAGGTCCTAAGATAGATTAGAGGTTTGCAAGAAGATGCCCTGACTGGAAGAGGAAAAGGAACAATCTTTCCTGTAATCACTGTTGCTCATTAGTTTATCATCACCAAGGGAGGATGGAAACACTTGCAGGATTTTTTGAAACCCTACAATTTGACCACATTAGTATCTAGGTGTGCTGACCCTAAGACATTCATTAAAGATATGTTCAGGGAAAAGACAAAGTGTGTGGTGTTGAATCGTCAATTCAACTTTCTAGAAGACATAGTCAAAAATGAATTTGACTTAATTAACCAGGAAATAAAGAAATAAAAATGGTTGGCATTAGAAAAGCCTTGATTTTATTCACCATTTTGATAAAACATATGATCCTTTAAAGGATTTACAACCTTGGGCCAAGAAGATTAAATCACTAATGGATATGTTCGAAGAAATTATGTAGGATTTGAGCCAGAAAAGAGATAACATATTGCAAACTGAGCTAGAGAAGGCTAAAGCAATTTTTGGTAAAGCCTTCCCTGTTAGAAATATCCCATAAGGAGAGTATGTAGTGTACAAACAGAGCAGATATAGCATAATTTTACCAACAAGTGGACATACCAGTGATCCTAAAGGAAAGATGCCGCTGGAACCTAGTGCTCAAAATTTTCCATCTCCCAAGAGGCAAAAGGTAGAAGAGGGACATTGACAACAATATGAACAGGTCTATTCTCCCTCCCAATCCCAAATGTGCATGGATGAACAAGCTATAGCTCAGCAATTAGTGCAAATGGGAAACATTGGGCATATCTATGTTACAACTGATGAATTGCAGGAAGGAATGCTTGAAGAGCCAATACATGCTCAATTGAATCTGAGAGTGGCAGAATTTGCTGGCAAAGAGCTAGATCCATTGACACAACAGGCAAGTGAGAAATTTCTTTCTGACAACAACTTTGTTAAAGAAAGAGAATTTTTTCAATCCCTATGGAGAATTCATATTGATGAATTCAAGAATAGATGCCAACAAAAGCAAGAGGAATGACCTGCCAAAGACAAAAAGGAAATTGAAAATGAAACAAAACAGGAGATCTTATCTAGGTTTGAAAAGATAACTCCTGAAGAAGGCAGAGAGCTAGTTAAGAGGGAAGGAGTACTGATACTCCCTGAATGGGACATAGCTGATGCTATTGTTTTTGATGCTATCAGGAAAGAAATAACAATAGTTCATGTCACAGAAGTAGAAGTACAACAAGATTCAAAGGGTGTAAAGTTTAGTGAAGATCATGCAGCCCTGGTTATGTGGAAATTGAGAAAAATAAACCCCAAGATAACTGTTGGAGATACTTAGGCTGAGCATTCAGGTAGCCTTTTGGTAAGGAGAGTTGCAAAAATAGGGGTTGTTGAAGCAGAAGGTATAACATAGGAATCTTCTAAGTTTAGCCCAGAAATTAGAAGATGAACTCAAGAGCCTAAGTGAAAAATTTGAGAGAGTTTTGGGTGCCTATAATGAAGAGAAGATGAAGACTATTGAACAGGCTAAAAAGATTTTTGAACTAGAAGGTAAAAAATTAGAAGGTTCTATCCCTCAGATGATGATTTCTCAAGAACCCTACCGACCTTCATTATCCAGCCCATATATCACTTATCCTCCTTCTCCTATCCCATCAAGCCCTATTACTATAGCAGATGTGGAGATGGAAAGAAATAGATTATTTGCTGAAAGGAAAAGGCTAGAAGAAACCTCTAAGAAATATCTTTAAGAGTATCCAACATTTAAAGAAATAGAAGAATGGGTTAAATAGAGGCACCCTGACAAAATATACTCCAGCCTCTTGAGATGTGCTAAAGAGGTGAATCTTGCTGATCTTTATTTTTTGGGAAAAAGAATTTTTAACATTATCAATGAATATGATGCAGACAAAGATCAATGGGGTATGGTCATGGACACATGGAAAGGAAAAGGAGCTGAGGTGAAATAATTCTATTCCATGTCCAAAGAAGAGAATAATATTGATATTGTTTTGACTAGAACTCACAAATGTTTGAAGCTAATGGCGGACTTGGATACCAAAAGGAATATCCTCATCACAAAATTAGAAACCTTGAGGAGAGAATTTTTAAAGGATAGGTATGAAATTTACCCTAACATGTTCAAAAAATATGGTGATATAAAGAATGAGGCACTATGGTTAAGACAAATAAAAGAAACAATAAATTCCCGAACACATAGCATCATTAGCTTGGAGGGCACAGTTTTGTTTGTTCAAACTATAAACATCATTAACAAAGCCAGGGAATTTTTTGAGTTATGGAAGGGAGAAGTTAAGAAGGCAAGCACCAGTTGGGGTAAGATCATCAGCAAGAAAAATGAATTCCTTGGATTTAACTGGCCAAGTGATGAGGTGTACACTTCTTAGAAGGACAGGTGCACCATTGTTGATCTAGGTGAAGATGACAAAATGCAAATGGACGAAGAAGCCCAACAAGTTGGTTGATACAGTTGGGAGTAAGGATCCTACATCAACAACATCAAGGACAACAGACTCCAAATGGCTCACACTGAACAACTTTGAAGCAATTGCAAGTACAAAGCAGTCAAGAGACAATATGTGCCAAATATCTATTGTAACAAGAGTGGTTATCACTCCATTAGATATTTTGTATTTTTATTTAGTCATTAATTTTCCCTTATTTCAATTGATCCAAAGCTTGTTGCAATCCTAATCTATAAAAGGATTCCCAAGATCATTGTAGAGGGCTGGAAAATTTGTAATGTAAACCATTTTTGTAAATTTTTGAGTCAAGAGAAGAAAGATAGTATAATTTGTACTAGATATTATAAGAAGTGAGAAATATATAGTTGAGAGGTCTTTTGCAGGTTATCTCTGAGTATTTTTGTATACTGAAATAAGTTTTTTTGAATATAATACAAAGATCCAAATTCCAATCTCTCCATTGTTATGTGTCATATGAGTTATGAATTTTCTAATTCAATAGCATAGTCTTTTCTATGTTTATGTACTTACTTGAGAGTTTTGATCTAGGATCGGATTAAATTAGGCTCTGATTTATGCATAGATTCATCTGACACATTGCAAGGATTCTATCACTAGTATGGGTTTTGGGGTGGTAGTATTATGATTTGAAGTCATTGGCAAACATTAATTTTAGTATATTTTATCTGAGTGACTCTATTGCCGAAATGGATAAAGCACTGATCTGAAGCTTATAAGTTTTTGTTTATTGCATATCTAGTTGCACATTGGCTGTGTTTTCCTAAATGAAAACATCTTAAAAATACATTAAGTATTCATCTGTATAAGTTTGTAATATTTTTCTATCTCATACTCCAGCTCATGGTTGATGTTCAATGGGTAGTTAGCCAATTACGTATTATCTCCCAATCATGTTGAGTCATTATGAGATTACTACTTGATAGTACCTTTAAAGACATATCAAAGGGTATTGTATGGTATCCCCACCTTGGTGTAGCATGGCCTAAAGTGTAGAATTATTAGGAGAGTGTTTGTTAGTTGGTCCTTTTCTTGCATGAGCATACATTTGGAGGTGGCTCCTCTATAAAAATATTCATAAAGGGAAGAGGTTGTTGTTATTTCTATTACAACATAAAAAAGAACCAACAAAATGGCGACTCTTTTGGCGAGTTGCGTGTTTCATTGCTATAAGTGAGTAAGGTTTCTCAAGTTGAGCTAGACTCCTGGTTGACTTACTTTTCATTTACCAGTTGGTTGACCATTGTACTAAAAAGTTGTGTCTTTACATGTCCTAGTGACTTATATCATTCTTGAGAATATATCAGGATAAGTGCTTAGAATGTATAGATATTTGTGACCCGTGAAAACTTTCCATACTACAAGTTTGTTACTCGAGCTATTGTGTATTTTCTTGGCTTTTTCTTTTGTTGGGTGGTGACTCAAAGAAATATTTACATTAGTGCTAAGTTATTATTATTTGACACATCGGAGTGTTAGCTATGAGTTACAAAAATACTAGATCTAGGATGAACAGTCGTCCTGAGAATGAATTGGAAAGTGAGGTTCCTTCCACTTCCAGAGTTGGAAAATCAGTGAACAAAAATGTTGCTGAAGTTACTCCTAAAACTTGGAGGCAAAGGAGGAACATAAGAATGGATACTCCCATTCCCCCTAATCATGAAGAAGAAAATGTAAAGGTTTAACATGAAGCACAACCTAGATTAGGAATCTATGGGGAGTATTATTCTCAGAGTGAAAGGGTTAATGATGTCCCTAGGTATACCAGAAAGATGGTTTGTGGTAAGTCTCAAGGACATGAGACAAGGTCTAGATCTAAGAGTCAAGGTGAAAAGAATATTAATGCTCCAAGTGATCCAATCTCTCTCTCATTTGAGAAACCACATGCCCATCACCATAGAAGGGAGAGAACCATCATGGAAGAAAATTCAGAATCTGATATAACTCTTGTGGATTCTAAAGAGATTTTTGAAGAGGTGGGTGAGTAGGAAAGAAATATCCAAGAACAAATTGCCTTGAGACAAAAAAGAGAAAGAGAAAATGAAGAAAGAATCAAACATGCTTAGATTCAATCTAACCAGTTGAAAAGGTAGCTCAGAGATTTGGAGGCAATGAATTCTACTGTTGTACATTAGAAAATGGAATATGAACTTGTTGTTCAACAATTATATGACATACCAAAGCCCAAGGACAAAGGTAAACAATAGGTAGCAACTATTGAAATAAAGGAACCAGTAGGCAAAGGGTGTATGATGGATCCCATGATGAAGTTGGACACTGAGTTGGAGAGAGCCAAAAGAGAGAGGGAGATAATAGCCAAGGAATTAGAGAAGGCTGAGTTGGAAGCTTCTTCTCTTGAAATGAAAAAGAAGATTGAATTCCTTAGGCAAACCTCTGACCCTCATCCTGTTGGTCCTGGTCCTAAATTGTCTCTGAACTTGGAAAATATTATATCACCACCTATTGATTTTGGAGGTGCTACCACTTCAAATGCTCAAGGTAACACTTCATCTCAAAAAACTCCCGTCTATACTGAAAGGTACAAACAATTGATTTTCCTTGGCATCCCTGGTTATCCCAATGAAATTCCTAAGAAGATTAGGGATAAGCTTCCAAAATTTGTTGGGATAAATGTAATAACATGTAAGGAACATCTAAAGCATTTTATGGATATGGTTGATGACTATGAAATTTCACATGATGATGTTATGATGAAATTGTTTGTGCAATCACTAACTAAGGATGTAAGGGACTAGTTTAGAGGATTGCCCCATGAGTGCGTTGGGTCCATGGATGAGATGAAAGAATGTTTCAGGGACCAATATGGGGACAAGAATAATGAAGGGGTCATGCTCAATGAGTTCAATAACATAAAGAATAACCCTAGTAAATAAGTGGTGGAATTCAACATCAGATTCCAGAGGGCAATGCACAAGTTGCTAAAAGTAATGAGATTAGATGACAAGGTATATATCGCTACCCATATTAATGCTTTTGATGAAAAAATGGGTTATTTTTTAAGAGATAAGAACCTTAGAAATATTAGGGAAGCATATATGGTAGCAATCAACATTGAGACAAATAGAAGAGTTTCTCAGAAAGTGGGCAGGAGAGAAGATTGGAAACTCACCAGGTATAATAAGAAAGAATCAAATAAACCCGTGAGTTCAAAACCTAAGGAGGATGATAACCTTAAGCTGATTTTGAATGCTCTAAAAAACTTAAAGCCTGGAGAGACTAGTCAAAATAGGGTTCCAAATAATGATAAGCCTTCCTACGAAAATTACAATAGACATCCTAGGATGCAGAACTATCCTTATACTACCCAGTGGAAGGATGGAAAACCTATTATCCCACCAAAGAAGGATAAGTCTAATCAAAAAACTCCTGACCCCCTGCACAAGACTTCTGTAAATATGTGTAGTGAAAACCCCTATTGTGTACCTTGTCAGTCCCCACACAACCCTGAATATTGTGTTATTGCTAACAGAGTTTCTACCACTGAGGAAAATGAAGAAGAGGAAGAGGAATAATATGATGATAGTGGTTGTACTATGACTTCCTCATTGTTTAATGAAGAAACATGTTATCAGCGTGATGATTCTGATATACAGGATTGGGAAGTTGATAATATGAGATGCAATGCTGAAGGATGTGATGAGACCCCTATTTTGAGAAGGTCATATGATGAAGAGATAGCTGAGATCATAGATAATATGGTTTCACAAGCTAGGGGTAACTATGTTTTAAGAAATAGAGTGGTTGGAAATGCAGATGGAAAACCTGCTGGTATCTTTATCAAGGATACCCCAAATAGTACCAAAAGGCCATAGGAAAAGGAGAAACAGGCTAAGGGTACAAATAAGATTTTGATTAAGAAGGGAAACAAACCCATTGGCCCAAATATTTATAAGGAAAAGATAAAGACACCAAAGAGTTTTGTACCTCATCCCAAAAAAAGGACAAATCGCACAGGGGAAATGAAGCTAAACTAGCTACTCAAGCAGAAGATGTGGATTGCACAAATTAGAAATCAAATATTTATGATACGACATACACCCCTGTGGATATGGGACAAATCTTGTCTCAGATAACTATTAAAGTGTCTCTACTATAAATGATGAGGATAGGAGAGCACAAGGAAAAGACTCTCACATTGGTGAAAAGTGTCAGCTCTACCAAAACTATAGAACATGACAAGAAAGTGTCAGACACCAAGGATAAATCATCAAAGGAATATGATGAACTGGTATCAAAGATTCCCCAAATTTATTTGGATACAAATATTGTTAGCCCTACTGCATAAAATGTCCATCCTTTTTTCCTAACATTGTTAATGAATAGAAAAATGTTAAAAAATTGCATGATTGATTCTGGGGCATCCAATACTGTTATGCCTGCAGAATTCATGAGGTCTATGAGACTAAAGTTAGACACTCCACATGGGAGATGCCAAGCTATGGACTCTAGAGAGGTTCCTATCATAGGTACTTTTAAGGCTTTGCCTTACAAATTGGCAACTTTCCCTGATAAAGTGTTGACTATGAGTGTATTGGTTGTAGACATTCCCCCCAATATGGAATGTTATTGTCAATAAAATGGAGTGCATCTATGGGGGGGGAGAATCCAATGTAATTTATCATTTTCCACTTTCAACATAAATGGTGAAAACATCAAAGTATGAAGGGAAACTAGAACACCTCATATGATTGAGGAACAAGATGATAATAACATGAATTGTTTCTTGGATATTGAAATGGGGTCCTTTCAAGTGCAAGAAATTCAAACTGTAAAAGGATCACAACCTTCATTATTGTTAGAAGATGTAAATAATTTATCTAAACAATCTAACTTATGGATAATGTATTTTGACTGTGCCCGTTGTTGCTGGAGTTTTGTTGATATCACCCTCTGGAAAAACCTTCAAATTTTCATTTTCTCTGCTATTTATTTGTACAAATAATATAGTAGAATATGAGGCTCTATTGATAGGTATGAGACTAGATGCAAGACATGGAATCAAATACATTAGGATTATTGGATATTTTGAGCTAGTGGTATCTTAGATCAGATCTAAATATGTATCAAAGAACCATAGATTGAAGCAGTACCAAAATGTAGTATGGGATGAGATATAAAGTTTTGATGCATTCAGTATTGACTGGATGGAAAGAAGCCAAAACAGAATGGCAGATCTGCTAGCTAATATTTCCCTAAGGCCAGAAGACATTACCTTTGATGTAATTTTTGAGATAGAAGTTCAAACTAGGCCTTCAATACTTGACAATGTTGAAAGCTGGCAAGTGTTTGATGATGATGTAGACATTCTTAGATTTTTGTACTATGAGGAAAGTCTTGATAATAAAGAGATAGATTTCACAAAGTATGTGAAAAACATTGATGGAAAAGATACTATCTTGGGAAAGGAGATATTGCATCTAAAGTCAAATAAAGTCCCAAAAGGACGAGTTATTTTGGAGAGGGCATTTGATAGTAAGGACATGCCTTATTCTGTTTCATGTGTAAATAGATCTGAAGATTTGGAGGAGGTTAATGTGGGAAAAAAAGAAGTTCCTAAGAATTTATTTATTGGTAAGAAAATGTCACCCATGGTGAAGAAGGATCTTACTGATCTTTTAAGGAAATACAAAAAAGTCTTTGCTTGGACATATGATGACCTAAAGGCATATAATGAGGAACTATTTCAACATGAAATTCTATTGAAGGAAGATGCCAAGCCCTTTAGGAAAAAGCAGAGACCCATAAATCCCACTCTTAGGCCTAAGATGGAAAACGAATTAAAAAAGATGAAAGATGCTGGGATATTCAAGCCCATTAGGCATTCTTCCTAGGTCTCTAATTTGGTCCCTGTTAGAAAGAAGAATGGGGACATCAGGCTGTGTGTGGATTTCAGGAACTTAAACATATCTTCCTTAAAGGACAACTATGCTCTCCCAAACATGGAGAATATGCTGCAGAGGACCACTGGATGTGAACTTATGTCCATGATGGATGGATTCTTTGGGTATAGCCAGATTATTGTCAAAGAATCAGAGTAGTTGAAGACTTCTTTCACCAGGCCATGGGGAACATATGTATATGTGAGGATGCCTTTTGGTTTGATGAATGTTGGGGATACTTTTCAAAGGGCCATGGATGTTGCATTTTCAGACTTCCTGCAAAAATTTTTTGAGGTCTATCAGGATGATCTCACTGCTTATTCAAAAAAGGAAGAGCAACATTATGAGCACTTGGAAAAAATTTTTGAAAGAGCCTTAGAATTTGGGATTTCTCCCAATCCCAAGAAGTGCATCTTTGGGGTGACAGAAGGTAAGTTACTGGGTCACATTGTTTCAAAAGAAGGGGTTAGAATTGACCCAAATAGGGTAGCTTCTATTGAAAAAGTGCCCATCCCAAGAAATGTCAAGGGAATTTAGTCATTCTTCGGACAGGTAAATTTTCTCAGAAGGTTTGTAACTAAATTTGCTGAAAAAAGTAGACCGATTTCAAAAATGTTAAAGAAGGATGCTAAAATGGAATGGGATGGGGAGGCCACCAAGTATTTTCAAGAGATTAAACAAGATATTAAGGATGCCCCTATCTTGAGAACTCCTCATTATTCAAAGTCCGTGAATATTTTTTCATTTGCATCTTGTCACACTGTTGTTGTTGTGTTGTTACAGAAAAATGAAGAAGGGTTTGAGCAGCCTATCGCCTTTTTTAGCAAATCATTGTAGGTTGTAGAGCTCAAGTATGATATAACCGAGAAATAGTCCTATGCATTAGTAAAGGTTGTGAAATATTTTAGGTGTTATTTAATAAGTGCCATTGTAGTGGCCTATGTCCCTTTAGCAACATTTAAGGACATCTTTACTCAACAAGAGGTGTCAAGAAAGAGATGCAGATGGGTAAATGGGATTCAAGAGTTCAATATAGAAATCCAAATCACAAAGCTAGTTAGGGGGATGGGTTTAGCCAAACTGATGTCTAGTGCAAACTTGGATGCTAATCACATTAATACCCTAGAGGAAGAGAAGAGACCTTTCATTTGTAACCTTGACCATTGTGACTGGTACACTAACATTATTTATTATTTATAGAGGATGAATTGTCCATAGGGCATGGATGAGAATAAGAAAAGAACATTAAAATTGCAAGAAATCCATTTTTCCCTGATCAGAGATGAATTATGGTGGAGGAGTCCTGAAGGAATCTTATTGAAGTGTGTTGATAAGGAATAATAAAACATGATCCTACAAGAGATGCATAATGGAGTTATGGTGGCCATTAAATGGCCAAGAATACTACACATAAAATTTTGAGAGAGGGGTTCTGGTGGCCAACTATTTTTAAGGATGCTTATCAATTGGTTAAAAGATGTGATTCTTGCCAACGTTTCTCTGGTAAGCTAAAGTTTTCAGGTAATGTACCCCTCACACCAGTTGAAGTTCAAGCCCCTTTTCAGCAATGGGGTATTGATTTTATAGGAGAAATAGCTACAAAGTCCAGTGGAGGACATTCATGGATTATTGTAGCTAGATTACTTTACTAAGTGGGTGGAAGAAATTCCCACTAAGAGAGCTACAAGTAAAGTAGTAATTGATTTTTTACTAAAGAACATAATTACTAGATATGGGTGCCCAGAGAAGATAATCTCAGATAATGCCATGTGTTTTAAATCTGAGGAATATGTCAATTTCTATGATGAATATGGTATTCAGACCTCTTACTATGCACCCTATCATCCACAAGGGAATGGCTAAGCTGAATCCACAAATAAGAGCCTCCTCAAGATCATTAAAAGAGTTCTGGATACAAACAAGAAGGTCTGGGATTCAAACTTAACATTGGTTGTATGGGCAGACAGGGTGATATCAAATAAGGCTATTGGATGTGCACCTTTTGATTTAGTTTATGGAATTAAAGCAAGATTGCCCCAAAACAATTTGATTCAGATGTACAAGTTTGTTCAGACTTATGATGATGATATTGATACTGACATGTAATTGAGAATTGATGACCTAGTGGAGTTAGATGAAGCCAGGAGGGAAGCTTCTGTGAAGAATACAAAGCTTCAATTGCAGGTGAAGAACTTGTATGACAAGAAGGTAGTCTCAAGACATTTTGATGTGGGAGATTATGTTCTCATGTGGAATGCTAGGTTGGAAGATAAAGTGAAGCATGGGAAATTCAAACCAATTTGCTTGGGACCTTATATTGTCCATGAGAGGTATGGGAAAAATTCATATTTATTGAAAGAGCTTACTGGAAAGATTTTAGAACTGCTAGTTCATGGATAGTTCTTGAAGTTATACTTCTCATGAAGTCTAATTATCTAGTAACATTAGGATTGTATACATAGTGTCTTTCTCTCTATCTTAGTTTAGTTTGTTTTCTTGTTCTGTGGTAGTTTTTTTTCCAGTAGGTTGGTCTGCTTCCCTCGAGATTCTGAATTCTTGTAACACCTATAGGGTGTATTCATCCCCAAAAAGAGCCACTGTTAGGTCTATTCAAAAAAACTTGAAACAATAAGTCCCTGGTCTATTTTTGCAAAATATCTTGTGGAGAACACTTGAAAAAACCCTTGTTTCATGTTTCATAGCATAAATTTGGTCTTAAAACCCTAAGCGTTGAAAAGGTTTCTAATTTCATGTTACTTTTTATCACTTAAGGTCATGTCTCGAATGGGTTCCTTCTAAAATGTTCATGTTTATTAAGTTGTCAGTGTCCTAACCCCGCGGTCAAGTTTTAATCCCTAAGTCCAAAGTCCATGATTATTTTAATAAAATTCATTATATGTCGTGCAAGTCTTGTTTAATCTAATGGTTGTCACTTTCGCTCATGATGAAGATGAATGATTTTTAACTATCAAGGGAACGCGCCATTCAGCCACGTGTCCCTAGAAGATTCAGTCGTAGATTGAAAAGCAAATTGTTACTCACCGTAGATCAAATTTGATCTAAGGGCTCGCACTTTATCTGTAGATGAAAGATGAACAAAGGATAACATTAAGGGAAAGCTCCATTGTGACATGTGTCTTAGGTGGGCCAGAGTGTCGTAAAAAAGGAAAGGCTAAATGGAGGACAAGTTAGATCTAATCTAACGGCTGACACAAAGCCTCATGACAAAGATGTTGTTGACTTACTCTTTGAGGGATAGCGCCGTAATGATGCATGTCTTCAATGGGCCCAGATGTGAGCGAGTAGATGAAGTTAAGTTGAAAGCATGTTAGATTTGATCCAATGGTTGGTGTAAAGGCTTATGGTCAAGATGCGCACACAATAGTCATTAAGGGATTGTGACATGCTACCACGCAGAGTCTAGTGGGTCTGATGGATGATTTAAGTTTTGAGTAAATGAATAACATATTCAACAAGATCTGACGGTTGGCGCAAAGCCTCCAATGAAAGAAGCGATAATTTTAATCATCAAGGCATTACGACAACTCACCACATGTCCCAGGAGATCAAAGCTGCAGGTCATAGGAAGGCTAAGCAAAGACCAATTAAGTTGATAAAGATCTAACGGCTAGCGCAAAGCCTTAGATCAAAGGTGATGTTGATTTAATCAATAAGGCAGTGTGCCATACCACCACGTGTCCCTGCAAGATGAAAGCCGCAAGTTGTAAAGGCAATTAAAGTCACTATAGATTGAGAAGATCCAACGGTCGATGCTAAGCCTTAAATATAAAGTGTTTGATCTTTACTCATCAAGGGAAAGCATCGTGATGACACATGCCCAACTTGATGGGACCCACATAGTAATGCAGAGTTAAGTAAAGATCAGATGGGTTAAGAAGGATCGGACGGCTGACGTAAAGCCTTATGTCAAAAGTGATCAAAATTTAACTATCAATGAAACACGACATGTAGCCATGTATCTGGGGAGATGAAAGTTGTGAAGGATTCACTGTAGACCATCCAATGTGGGGAAAATCTAGTAGAATCAACGGTTCTATTTTAAAATATAGAAATAGCAGGTTTTGACAGTCGAAAGCCAAGCATTGAACTCGGAGGAGTAATGGTGAACGTGTGCTTTTTTCCCAGTTAAAGTTTAAAGTTTAATGATGGGATTGCTATCTTGTCCATCACTAAAGGCACTTTGCATAATTAACATCAGTTGCAGAGCGAAGTGAAATTGCGGTGATTGCAGCCAGATTTTCAAGCTTCTTGCAAAATTGGTAATCTTTTGGTACTGATAATTCTAGGTTGTAAGAAATATAAGGGGATTAGTAGGGTGTGTAGAAAGAGAAAGGTTTTATTATTCATCATTAGACTATCAAACTTTAAATTCACAATGCCGCCCAGAAGAGAATTCTCTGGGAAGGTCAATTATAAGGATAGAAATGTCTGTGATGATTTGTTGCAAGAATTAACCATGTCAACTAATGATGACTCAAAAATAAAAGAATTAGTCCCCAAGGATCCACGCCTAAAAATCATTGAAGGGTTATATGATTTGGGTCAGTCTGTTAGGGATGCCAAAATAGGTATGACTGGTTTGGCCTTGTTTAAGGTGCTCTTTGGTCAGAGAAATGCTAATCCCCCACATAATAATGTAAGGCAGTTTGATGTAGGCAAGTTGGTAGTGCCTGGTATTTTTATGGATATGGACATGCTTACACGTATAGCTAGGAATTATGACAACATATCTAGAGTACTCAGGGACAAAAATGGGCAAGTCTTGATAAAAGTGACTACACAAGAGATTAGGGAGGTATTCAGTTTGAATGATCCAACCACTTCTATGGATGAGATTTATCTTATTCAATTAAAAGAAGTTTACCAGGCCCAAAGGAAATACTTCAGAGAAGGGCCCCTCAAGCAATATTTTGGCAGAGTTCGGGACTTGGTTCTGGTAGGGCCTAACACAAAAGAATATTTCAAACTTGATTATTTCACTTTGAAGGACAAATTAGTTTATAGGGATCTTTGTCAAATATGTGGAGATGATGAGAAATTTGAGATGCCTATCCATTATATGCTAATGATGGTCAAGATTTTGCACCCCCATCTAGCAATAATTTTTGATTTCACCCCGCATATTGCATACTTGATTCATGAAGGGATGATAGGTGTCCAGAACACAAAGGTGTCCAGACCTTTTGCATGGTACTCCTTGTCGATGCATGTGTTTTTGTATGAGGGGGAAGATTATTTTGAGAAGGAGATGGAGCCGACAAGATTTAAGGATAATGAAATCATGCCTATAAAATTGTAGAATACAGACATGACTTGGGACAATAAAGAGGCCAGCTACATCAATTTTGACAGGTATTTTTCTGCTAGACTTAGGACATTGTTTTTGAAAGAGGACCCTAGGATTCCTGTAGCATTATCAAAAATTTTGAGGCCAAAGGAATATATCCAAGAGCTCAATATAGTACATAACTGGGGTGATGTTATCCCTTATCTAGTGTCAACTGTATTTAGGGTCTATGGTTTCATGGGAGTTCCAAACATATTACCCTACAGAGTACCCATTAAGATAGGATTGGAAGAGGTCCTAAGACAGATTGGAGGTTTTCTAGAAGATGCCCTGACTGTAAGAGGAAAAGGAACAATCTTTCCTATAATCACTATTGCTCATCAGTTTATCATCACCAAGGGAGGATGGAAACACTTGCAGGATTTTTTGAAACCCTACAATCTGACCACATCAGTATCCAGGTGTGCTGACCTCGAGGCATTCATTAAAGACATGTTTAGGGAAAAGACAAAGTGTATGGTGTTGAATCATCAATTCAACTTTCCAGAAGACATAGTCAAAAATGAATTTGACTTAATTAACCAGGAAATAAAGAAAGAAAAATGGGTGGCTTACAAGAAAAGCCTTGATTTTATTCACCATTTTGATGAAACATACGATCCTTTAAAGGATTTCCAGCCTTGGGCCAAGAAGATTGAATCACTAATGGATATGTTTGAAGAAATTATGTAGGCTTTGAGCCAGAAAAGAGATAACATATTGCAAGCAGAGCCAGAGAAGGCTAAATCAATTTTGGGTAAAGCCTTCCCTATTAGAAATATCCCACAAGGAGAGTATGTAGTGTGCAAACAAAGGGGATATAGCACAATTTTACCAACAAGTGGACAAACTAGTGATCCTAAAGGAAAGAGGCCACTAGAGCCTAGTGCTCAAAATTTTCCATCTTCCAAGAGGCAAAAGGTAGAAGAGGGATAGAAACAACAACATGAACATGTCTATTCTCCCTCCCAATCCCCAATGCCCATGGATGAACAAGCTATAGCTCAGCAATTAGTGTAAATGGGAAACACTGGGCATATCTATGTTACAGCTGATGAATTGTAGGAAGGAATGCCTCAAGAGACAAAACATGCTCAATTGGATCTGACAGTGGCAAAATTTGCTGGAAAAGAGCTAGATCCATTGACACAACAAGCAAGTGAGAAATTTATTTCTGATGATAACTTTGTTAAAGAAAGAGCATTTTTGCAATTCCTATGGAGAATTCATATTGATGAATTCAAGAATAGATGCCAACAAAAGCAAGAGGAACAACCTACCAAAGGCAAAGATGAATTTGAAATTGAAATAAAATAGGAGATGTTATCTAGGTTTGAAAAGATAACTCCTGATGAAGGAAGAGAGCTAGTTAAGAGGGAAGGAGTACTGATACTCCCTGAATGGGACATAGCTGATGTTATTATTTTTGATGCCGTTCAGAAGGAAAAAAAAATGGTTCATGTCACAGAAGTAGAAGTACAACAAGCTTCAAAGGGTGTAAAGTTCAGTGAAGATCATGCAGCCCTGGTTATGTGGCAATTGAGAAAAAGAGACCCCAAGATAACTGATGGAGATACTCAGGCTAAGCATTCAGGTAGCGTTTTGGTAAGGAGAGTTGTAGAAACAGGGGTTGTTGAAGCAGCAGGTATAACTTTGGAATCTACTAAGTTTAGTGTAAGTGTAGCCCATAAGTTAGAAGATGAACTCAAGAGCCTAAGTGAAAAATTTGAGAGAGTTTTGGGTGCCTATAATGAAGAGAAGATGAAGACTATTGAACAGGCTAAAAAGATTGCTGAACTAGAAGGTAAAAAATCAAAAGGTTTTGTCCCTCAGATGATGATTGCTCAGGAAACCTACCAACCTTCATCATCCAGCTCATATATCACTTATCCTCCTTTTCCTATGCCATCAAGCCCTATTACTCTAGTAGGTGTGGAGATGGAAAGAAATAGATTATTTGCTGAAAGGAAAAGGCAAGAAGAAACCTCTAAGAAAGATCATGAAGATTCTCCAGCATTTAAAGAAGTAGAAGAATGGGTTAAATAGAGGCACTCTGACAAAATATACTCCAGCCTCTTGAGATGTGCTAAAGAGGTGAATCTTGTTGATCTTTATTTGTTGGGCAAAAGGATTTTTAATATTATCAATAAATATGATGCAAACAAAGATCAATGGGGTCTGGTCATGGACACATGGAAAGGAAAAGGGGCTGAGGTGAAATAATTCTATTCCATGTCCAAAGAAGAGAATAATATTGATATTGGTTTGACTAGAACTCACAAATGTTTGAAACTAATGGCGGAATTGGATACCAAAAGGAATATCCTCATCAAAAAATTAGAAACATTGATGAGAGAATTTTCAAAGGATAGGTATGAAATGTACCCTAACATGTTCAAAAAATATGGTGATATAAAGAATGAGGCGCTATGGTTAAGACAAATAAAAGAAACAATAAATGCCCAGACACATAGCATCATTACCTTGGAGGGCACAGTTTTTTTTGTTCAAACTATAAAGATCATTAACAAAGCCAGGGAATTTTTTAAGTTCTAGAAGGGAGAAATGCCAGCTGGAGTGAGATCATCAGCAAGATAGATGAAGTCCTTGGCTTTAACTGGCCAAGTGATGAGGTGTACACTTCTTGGAAGGATAAGTACACAATTGTTGATCGAGGTGAAAATGAAAAAATGTAGATGGAAGAAGAAGCCCAACAAGTTGGTTGATACATTTGGGAGTAAGGATCCTACATCAACAACATCAAGGAAAGCAGACTCCATATGGCTCACACCGAACAACTTTGAAGCAACTGCAAGTACAAAGCGGTCAAGAGACAAAATGTGCCAAATAGCTATTGTAACAAGAGTGGTTATCGCTCCATTAGCTATTTTTTATTTGTAGTGAGTCGTTACTTTTATCTTATTCGAATTGATCCGAAGCTTGTTGCAATCCTAATCTATAAAATGATTCACAAGATCATTGGAGAGGGCTGGAAAATTTGTAATGTAAACCATTTTTGTAAAGTTTTGAGTCAAGAGGGGAAAGAAAGTATAATTTGTACTAGATATTATAAGAAGTGAGAAATATATAGTTGAGATATCTTTTGGAGGTTATCTCTGAGTATTTTTGTATACTAAAATAAGTTTTTCTGAATATATTACAAACACCCAAATTCCAATCTCTCCTGCGTTATGTGTCATATGAGTTATGAATTTTCTAATTCAATAGGATAGTATTTTCTGTGTTTACATACTTACTTGAGAGTTCTGATCTAGGATCAGATTAAATTAGGCTCTGATTTATGCATAGATTCAACTGACACACTGCAAGGATTCTATCAGTAGTATGGGTTTTGGGGTGGTCGTATTATGATTTGAATTCGGTGGCAAATATTAATTTTAGTATATTTTATCTGAGTGACTCTATTGCTCAAATGGATAAAGAACTAATTTGACGCTTATAAGTTTTGTTTTATTGCATATCTAGTTGCACATTGGTTGTGTTTTCCTAAATGCAAACATCTTAAAATACATTAAGTATTTATCTGTATAAGTTTGTAATATTTTTCTATCTCGTACTCCATCTCATGGTTGATGTTCAATGGGTAGTTAGCCAATTACCTAGTATCTCCTAGTCATGTTGAGTCATTATGAGATTACTGCTTGATAGTACCTTTAAATACATATCAAAGGGTATTTTAGGGTATCCCCCCTTGGTGTAGCAGGGCCTAAAGTGTAGAAGTATTAGGAGAGTTCTTTTTAGTTGCTCCTTTTCTTGCATGAGCATACATTTGGAGATAGCTCCTCTATAAAACATTCATAAAGGGAAAACGTTGTTATTTCTATTACAACATAAAAAAGAACCAACACTATTCAAATACATTTCCTATAGATTTAGTACTAGATGCTATCAAGTCTCCTATTTTAATCTTGATAGAACATTTCCCATTAATTAAGTTCAGTTGATAACCCTCGTCCACTAGATGTCCAACACTCAAAAAAATATGCTTAAGTCCATCAACAAGTAATACATTGTCAGTGTTAGTCTTCCCATCCAAAGAAATAGATCCAACTCCAATAATAAGTTTAGGATTATTGTCACCAAATATAACAACACCACCATCATGTCTTTTCAAACTCACAAACTTGTTTTTATCTCCATTCATATGATGTGAACAACCACTATCTATGACCCATTCAGATTTCTTTTTAACTCAGGATACTAAGGATTTTTCTTCATGAATAGGTTCATCATCCTTAATATAAATAAATCCAATTTCATCATAGTCATCATCCTCATCATCAGATATACCCTCACTAGCATAATAACATTCCTTGTCCTTTGAGTACTTAGACTTGGAAAACATAGGTTTGTGCTTTGGGATTCTTGTAGGACATCTAGATGCAAAATGACCAATCTTGTTACATGAAAAATATTTCAAAGGTAATTTTCGTTCAAATTTACCCTTACCTCTCTTTTCTCTTCTAGAAATCAGTGCCACAACTTCATCTAGCTTCCTTTATTCTTCCTGTGTTTGTTCCCATTCATCAGCATAGGCTCCAAGTTCTTCTCTTATATCACTACTGCTTATGCTTGCATTTCCAGGTAAGATCCTTTTGTTCTTGTGCACGGTTGCCTTGAATGTTGACTCAACTTTTGGTAAAGTATCTCCCAATTCTTCGGTCTCAAATGTAGTTAGCTTTCCAATCAATATCTCTCTGGTGATGTTTGGTGTCAAAGGTATGATCTCTTCTATGGCCTGGACTTTAGTTCTGTATGTAGGTGTCAAAGATCTGAGTATCTTTGCAATCACTTCTTCCTCACTGTAAGTTCCTCCAGAGTTCTTAATACTAGTAACCACTTTAGTAATTATATGTTCATATGCTCTAATGTTCTCATCTTATCTCATCTTCATTGATTCCATCTTTGTCTTCCAGTTCTGTAACTTTTCTTTCTTTGTAAATTTGTCTCCAACAGATAGTGCTTCCAGTCTTGTCCAGATTTCATGTGCAGAGTCCAAGTCTTTTACCTTAGCAAATTCTCCTTCTGATAGTGCACTGATCAAAGATTCCCTTTCAACCATATTACATCAAAATAGCTTCTTTTCATCTTCAGTGGCTTTCTCTAATTCATCCTTAGTCGCTACCTTTTCTTTCTTCTTTGTTATTATCCAGTAATCAATTCCCAAACATAACAAATGTGTTCTCATCTTGTTCTACCAACTGCCAAAGTTTTTAGGATCAAACTTTGGACTAGGATAAGTTATCTTCAGGATCACCTCAAGCTGTTAAACTTTCTTTCTGGGGACCAGTAGCTCTGATACCAATTGTTAGGAATAATAGTCCACAAGACAAATGAGAGGGGGGGTAAATCAGTTGTAGTATAGATTATTAAAATTTAAACTTTATAAACCAAATCTGCAAATGTAGATGATAACACAATAAATGCCAACACCATAACACAATATTTTTTGTCGAGGAAACGATGTTAAAGGTAAAACCCCGATGGGAATTAACACCCACAAATAATGTACTGAGAGTATAGTGTCCCTATTAAAAGATATTATCCCTGTTAGGAGCTTGTTTACAACATTATAGTACATAGTCCCTGTTAGGAGATAGACCCTATTAGGAGTCAAAGAAAATAGTAGGCACACTTCCCAAAGAAGGTTAAAGACACCCTCAAGGATTTACAATCTGAATCAAGTGTATAAAGAAAATGCACAATCTAGTGAACTATCTGATAGCAACTATCTTTGCTTGATCAGTTCCATTGAAGTATCAACTCTGCTCTGTATCCAGCAATCAACCAGCTTTGCAGCTTCGACACATCTCTGTCCTTTATTATCCATGATATCTTCTCCACAAGAAAAGATCACTCATATATACCCTCTTACAATAATTCATTAGGTCGGCCAATTAATCTTTCCTAAAACATAAATAATTAATTAGGTCAGCCAATTAAGGCTTTCCAATACTCAAATAATTATTTGACCCCTTATTAAGAAACAAACGGTACCTATAACAAGTAAACATCAACTATAATCCATTACATATACTTCTAGATCCGTAATCCACACTCATACTTAATTTTACACACTATATGTCTGAAGTCGGCCAGGAACTAGGTCTTCTCCAGAATACACACCACAACTGACGTCACTAGTATCCAAACAATAATCAAACTCAACCCATTACTCCAAAATATGTTGGCTATCCACCAGTAATCTTTCATCATCTGAAATATCTTCGCCAGAAAGATATACTCGAGACACAGAGACCTGCTTTGTCTAGAATCACAGTTATTGTCTAGAAAACCAGTCTTCACCAAATCAACTGCAACATCCACAATATGCAACATAAAACCAAGCGACCTTAAGAATAAGGTCAACACACATCCTTTTGCATAAATCCAACTTTGATTTTTCTAAATCATCCGTACAGTGTTTGTACACTCCTTCCAGTCAAGTAGCCAATTTGTCTTCTCCATAGAGATATATGTTCACATCAGTGACAAAACATGAATATCAACAGCATGATCAATAACCAAAACTAATATCATCCAACACCTTCAAAAGGATAAATATGTTGAAAACTTGATAAGGGTGAATGATATATTTGAGGGGAGACTAGTCTATGAAATTCAGGGTAATATAAGTTAGAGTATGTCAAACAAGGCAATGCAGTTGGTCAGTATTTATGGGAGTTACTTCATATAGTTTACACAATTTACATACCTTAGGATTGGTGAATATGAGGGAAAACCTTTTAAATTCCCCAGATATGCTCTGGATAGTCATGTGTTGATCAAAGTGAGTAGAAAATTGACTCACATTGATAAGAAACTAAAGCAGAAAGGGAAGTTTGGAGTAGTATTCCCAGTTGAACTGGGTAACTATGGTTGTAAAACTATATCTGATGCACTAAACATGGAGCTAGAATTCAAGAAATTGAACCTTCAGTTATATACTGCTAGGCAAAAATTTGGCAATAGGGGATTTTCCTTGGAACACCTAAATGTGGATGCAAACTTTCTGTTAGAAACACTGAGAGGGGGGGGGGTGAATCAGTGTTTATCTATTAATTATATTTCATCCAATTAAACATATATCAAATGTGCATCCAAAGAAACATAACATAAGAACACATAACACATGATATGATTATGGAGAACCTTGATCAGAGGAAAACTCCGGTGGGGATTAGTACCCACAAATATTGTACTAGGTATAATGAATATGTTAAAGTTCCTTTGCCCTGTTAGAAGTAGTCTTTACAATTTGAGTACAATGACCTAGTTAAAGGTCTGAACCTATTAGGAGTCTTTTACAAAACCCTGTTAAAGGTGTATGGCTCACAGTCTAATAAGATGAAGGCTACGACCCTCTGAATGTTGATATGCACTATATAAAAAATGAACTGTTGTAATGACACTACTGTCTGATCAGTTCCTTGTATGTGCAAATTCTCTTACTCCTTTAAAGAGCTAGATCATCTATTGACTTCATTATACTTCTCATCTGTATCTTCCTCATGCTTAATAATTGACTTTTGTAACATAACATTACATTACATACTTATATGTTTACAATTGAATAGGCGTGACCCAAAACATAACACTAGTCGACCTTTAAACCAAAATATACAATGCTTCCAAACAAGTCGGCCTAAGCGTGTTTACTACAACATTAATTAAATTAATACAAACTTATAACTAAAGGCACTTAGCCATTACATTAAAAAATCATTCATACTGATCAAAACTGTAGTCAGCTTCCATGCTCTGTTTCCTGGACTGCAGGTCTACTAATCTGCCTATAACTTTTCTGTACTGATGTTCCATACTTTGCACGTCTGGATCTAGCATGTATATACACCATAAAGTATATATCTAAGAACACATGATCTAGTGTGATCTCTAACATGTGCGCTGACGTATTGATCTCTATATGTGTCTGTCTGCCCTATTTTCACACTTAGTCATTTTGTCTTTCATGAAAGAACTTAAGTATGACTTTGTTGCCATGATTGACAACACAAAATAATTCATGCTTCCTCAGGAAGTCAACTTTCCAACAATCTCCCCCTTTGTCATTTATGGCAACAAAGGAATGTGGCTAAGTTAATCAAAATGACTTCATACAAAAATGACTATATATCATAATACTTTATGATATATACATATATACTTCTCTTCATATACACATTCTATACTACTCCCCCTTTGACATTAATGACAAAGGTGTGCAAAAACTGTAAGTCTTCAACATACTTACTCCATGTAGACTTCTGGGTACACAACTTGAAGAGATTGAATCTTTTTCTGCCAAAAGACTTTCATTACATCAACTGTCTAAAGATGCGCGCATAAAGCATATGTCAATTTCTTTATTTTCATCAGATCCATGCAAGGAATTTGATCATATGTCTGTATGGTGTCATCAATCTGTTTGATGTTCTCATTGAGAACTACTAGAGATGGCGCAAGTGCATTCCTCAACTGAGTTTGTCTTATTTTGATCTTGCTAATTTCCAGTTTTGCCTTCTCAATTTTGTCCAACTGACCTTAATAGACATTATTGCATATTTTCATATCTTGCATGGAGTTTTCAACTAATTTCCTTATGTTATCCACCATTTCTTCTGCTTCTACTATCTTTTTAGTGTGCTCAGAGGTGAGCTTCACTCTATCCATGCAATTTGCAATAACCTTCTTGCCTTTTGCTACCAACTCTTTAAGTATAGATTGCCCAATCTTTAAGGAGTTCAGATCTAAGGTAATTTTCTTTACCAATTCATTTAGTCTCTCCTTGTATTCATCTTCTGTAATCTTAGTAGTTGATTCTACTAAGCTAGTGAAATGTGTTTTGAAGTTTGTTAGTATGCTATCCACATGTTCAATTGTTTGAACTTTAGCAACTTTCTTATCAGCAGGAACTAATTCATTCAGAATGTTTATTGATTCCACAAAGTGAGGGTTCCTCATCACATGTTTCTCTTTTGTCTTTTCCATGGCAAGGACGCTGATCTTGATAAGGTCTTCTTCTTCCCATGCATCTAAACTTGCTGAGTCAGGAGTTAACCTTGACAACAATGAGGTGGATGGTGAGAAAATAGTATTCTGACTTGTATCTACACATTCACTTTTGACATGAATTTCCTTTACTGGTGTCTCATTATCTTGAGTATCTTTCTCCTTATCCAATTCTATTGGATTAATGAAAGGAACTTCATCCTATTGTAGAGATGTGTCATCAGTGTTCATTTCCTCAGTGTTTACAAATGCTTCATCAAATTTATCCATATCATTATCAGAAGCTGTCATAGATATTTTTACATCATCAATTACTATAGTATCATCTGTATCTTTAGCTGTCTCAGAGGCTATTGAGATTGAGGGCGCTGAAACCTGTGGACCTGTCATAGGCGTTGCCTAAATTACTGGTTCTGTATCCTGTTTAGAAGGTACTTGAGTTTCCTTTGTAGGCACCATTGATGGATACATATGTCTATCCATAAATACTTGTGTAAATGCTTTTACAGTCTCCTTTCCAACCTGCTCATACTCTTTGTTCATAATCTGTAGATTTCTTGTCTTACTACGGAGATGAGGCTTTACTAGATCTAACAGAATAGCCTTCTCATCATGTGAATAGATAGGGAGAAGAGTATCCAAAGTTCCTTCTCTAATCTTCATGTCCTCTTCTATAGCATGTCTTTTCATGATCTCTAATATGTTCCATAATTGATCCGGTATCATTGTCTTAAGTTCAAGAACTGATTTCTTAAATTTGATCATATGAGATATGATCATAGAATGTATCTCAGTCTTATCAATTTATTGATACTTGTCATAGATTTTGGAAAGTGTATCCAATCTTCCTTCATTTACAATCCTATTCTTCAAGATATTTAGACTGGTTCTGAAACCTACCTCAGGAGGAGCTTGAGTATTCTTTATTGTGCTCCTTGTAGTCTTTGAGGATGGATGACTTGTAGCCACTTGCTTCCTTCCTCTAGGTTTCTTGTGAGGTATAGAAGGTGGAGATGTATCTAGATTAATGGTGTTAGTAGGTGCAGTGGTACTCTCCTCATTTTTCTTCTGCTTCTTCTTCTGAGTTTCAATAGTTTTCTCAATTTTAACTTGTGCATGAATCTGATCAAGTTCTTTATCAATTTTGGCTTCTTTTGCCTTGTCCAAATCTTCTTGTGTGATTCCATGCATTTTAATAATGTTGGATGTAGTTCTGGATGCTTTCCTTTTGTTAACAGCAAGTTGTAGTTTAATATCCTCTTCGTCGGTCTTTTCTTTATAAGTGCCCCATCTAGGTTCATTAGGGTCTTTAGGTGCTGACAATAAGACTTGTGCATATCCTTCTAACACATGGTCTTCTACTTCATACCCTAGAGGATGAATCCACTTAGTTCTAGGCTCAACAGCCTCCATGCATGTGCAATCTATCTCTACCATAAAGCATATTGTATCCTTGTATTTGTCAACTATGTTCTCAGATAGTCTGAACCTGTTCTGCATTTTGACCCTGAATATTTTTATATCCATATTCATTGCATCTCTTGCACTGTTGTCGGTACACTAATAAAAATAGACCCCGTGGACTCATTGTCAAAAAAGGGTTGTGTCAAAAAAGTGATTTATCGGAGGAGGGTTTTGCTCGCTCGACACATATAGGGGAGCAGTTGTATGGCTATGAGGGAGTCAGTTTGCTGGGCTCTAATGGTCGCGAATGGGGTTTCCAAGAGTCTCACTCTTGCTGGAGCCTCAGCTGGTGGTGGATCTTCTCCCGGGGTGAGTTCACAGGTGAAGGAGACATTTTATGTTGGAGAGAGCTCGAAGTTGAATAAAGTTAATGGTTGCCTTCCACGTAGCTAGGATCGACCTGTGCTGGTTATACCTCCGAAAGTAGTAATGGATGATGTGGACTATTTGGCCAAACATGCATTGATATGCAAGTTTCTTGGTATCCAAATTTCCCTGTCAGCTCTGGAAGCCTGGATTCACTATTCGTGGCAGGTGGAAGGTGATATGGATATTATGCTGGCTGGTAATAGCTACTTTTTGGTGGCTTTCTCTTGCATGTTAAATCAGGACCGAGTCTTTGAAGGAGGCCCATATTTTTATGACCGTGTGGGACTTTTTGTCAAACCCTGGCATACAGGGTTCAATTCTATTGAGGATCTCCCTTTGATGGATCCTGTTTGGGTCCGCCTGCCATAACTTCCTTTGGAGTTCTGGCGCGAGGATATCCTTCGACAGATTGCTACTTTGCTTGGGAAGCCGACTGCTATAGCACATCAATCACTGGATAAAAAGGTTATTTCTTATGCTCGTATTTGTGTTGAAATTGATTTAAATAATCCTTTGCCAGACTCTTTGGAAATTTGCCTAGGCTCTTCTCCTTGGATTCAACAGCTAGACTATAAATCCCTTCCCTTCCGATGCCATATTTGTAATGAGTATGGTCATTTACAACGCTAATGCCCTCAAGCCTCTAAAGGCAATGGTACTCCTGGCGGGTTCTCAGGCCCAAGGATGGCTAATGATGGTAAGGGGAATGGTCAAAATGTTAGTAGTAGAAAAGGGAAAGTTTAGATTGATAGTACTGGTAAAGGGAAAGCTCAGATGAATACTTCAAGTCAGGGGCAAGGGCCAACAAACACTACCAGTCCTGATAAGGATGGTTTTATCCCTACTCGCTATTGTGCTAAGGGAAGGGGTCAAAAGCGACCTCATCTAGATCGACAAGTGGACTCAGGGTTCAATCGATTTGAGGTGCTAGACAACATGGTCATAGAAGAAGGCATTCTTGCAGATTCTCAATGTGGGGTTACTGGCTTAGATGGGAGGAGTTCTATTCTTAGTGGAAACCAGGATGTTTTAGTTTAGCAGCAGCCGGCGACTCCTATTGGCCCTAAGTCTGGTGCCCTTGTGGTTTCTCCTACTCCATAGGAAAATGATATTCTTCTGGCAGATTTGGTCAAGGATGTGTTAGCCTCTGGTAAAGGAAAGGGATCTTCTCTTGCTTTTGGCCTGATGCAAAGACCGTTTAAGAAAGTCTCTTTTGCTACTCCCTCAAGAGTTGGGTGAAAGCAGGATCAGGAAAAAAATAAACTTACAGGAGATTTAGTGGTAGAGTCTGGGGAAGTAAAGACCTTGGATGAACATTTCCCCCACTCTACTCAATGATTATTCTCTCATGGAATGTGAGGGGGTTGAATAGCATCCCCAGACAAAAATCTATTCATGAGCTAGTGGCTAATCATTCTCCAGATATCCTTTGTATCCAGGAGACCAAGCTTTCAGTGGATTCCATGTTTAGATGTGCTCCTAATATTTGGTTTCTAGGGCAATGTCAGTGTGTTGGTGCTTTGGGGAGCTCTGGTGGTGTTTCCATTTGTTGGGATCCTAGGAAAGTTATGCCTCTCTACTAGATCTCTTGTCACTCAGCTCTCTCAATAGTGGCCTCTTCTCTGAAAATTGGAGAGATGATTCTTGCTACTAATGTGTATGCCCCTATAGATCTCCCTAGCAAGATTAAGCTCTGGGCACATATTAGGCATGTTAGAAGCTATCATCCATTCTTGCCTTGGATTGTTGCTAGGGATTTCAACTCTGTCATTAGTCTGGAGGAGAAGCGGGGTGGGCTGGCTCACTTGGGTCCTTCTTCTGAGCTTCTTTGAGAAAATATGGATCTTTTACATCTCTCTGATGTCAGACCTCTTAATGGGATCTTTACATGGAACAATAGAAGGGTTGGAGATGATGCCATCTCAGAACGCTTGGATAGGTTCCTGGTTTCCTACTTTTGGAATTGTGGCTCTCTTTCTCTCTCTTCTGAAATTCTTGATTGGAGAGGCTCTGACCACTGGCCTATTAAGCTCACGGCTAGTTATGTTACTACCCCCAAGAAGCCTCCCTTTAAGTTCTAGCTGATGTGGCTTCGATACTCTTCTCTCCATGATTTAGTGGCTCACTGGTGGAGACAGGGTGGCCCTGCCTATGGCACTACTATGTTCTCTTTCTCTAAAAAATTACAATTTGTCAAAAGGAAGTTGAATAATTGGAATAGGACTTGTTTTGGTAATCTCCACATCATGAAGAAGAGGGCTTAGGATCATCTAGATGTTATTACATCTAGATGTTATTACTAGGCAGATTCAGGATTTGGGTTTTTCTAAAGCTCTTGGCATAGCGGAATCCCAAGCTTCTAGTGATTTAGTAGAGTGGGATCTTAGACAAGAAATTTATTGGAAACAGAATGCTCGTGTTGACTGGCTTCAAGAAGGGGACAAGAACATTGCATTTTTCCATAAATCTGTGCAGGCTCGACGTAACAGGAGTTACATTTCTTCTCTTGTCACTTCTGATGGGACGCATATGACCTCCTCTCAAGCTGTGTCCAGGGAAGCTATTCAGTTTTACTCTTCTCTCTTTTCAGATGACTTGCCTCCAGTGGAGATTAAGGAGAATAAAATCTTGTCTTGTATTCCCTCTATTATGACCGGGGAGATCAATGACTCTCTTATGTGGCTGATTTGTATGTCTGACTTGGAGGAGGTGGTCTTCAGCTTGCGTAAGGGCAAAGCTCTAGGGCTTGATGGCTTCCCTATTGAATTCTTCCAGGAATTTTGGGATATTATCAATCAAGACATTTTGGATGTGGTTCAGGAGTCCTATTCCAACAAAGCTATGCTCCGATCTTTGAATGCTACTTTCCTTGTCCTTATTCTGAAGAAGGAAGAGGCTAATTAGCTGGACTTCTTTTGGCCCATTGCTCTATGTAATGTGGTCTATAAAATTATTAGTAAGCTCCTAGAGGAGAGGCTTAAATTTTGGCTTCCCATGGTTATCTCTGAGGAACAAGGGGGTTTTTTGGCTGGAAAACAAATTTTGGTTGGGGTGGTTATTGCTTCTGAAGCCATTCACTCTATGTGTACTTCTAGAGAGCACGCTATGTTCATTAAGCTCGATATGGCTAAGGCTTATGATAGAGTCAATTGGGGTTTCTTGCGGAAATTTCTTCTAGCTTTTGGCTTCAGTTAGGAATGGGTTAGTTGGGTTTGGAGTTGTGTTACTACTCCCTCCTTCTCGGTCCTTCTTAATGGTGAACCATCTGAGTTATTTGGGGCCTCTAGGGGTCTTCGCCAGGGAGATCCTCTTTCTCCTTATTTGTTTATCATTATGGCTGAGGGACTTGGCAGACTTATTAATTCTCATGTATCCCAAAATCTGATTCAGGGCTGGCGATGGGGAAATGGTCTGCCCACTCTTTCCCACCTCCAGTTTGTTGATGATATGGCCCTTGCTGGGAGAGCTCAGATTCGGGAAGCTGAAGCCTTTCGGCTCACTTTGGATACTTATTTGGCTGCCTCAGGTCAAAAAATCAACGACCACAAGTCCTCTATTTTTTTCTTCAACACTCCTGAGCCTATTCAGCGGTAGATTTCTAATATCTTGAGATTTCAAATTGAGTCTCTCCCTCTGACTTACTTGGGTGTCCCTATTATGGCGGGAAGACAGCCCAGGCTTTTTTGGCTGCTCGACAAGCTTTGACAAAAAGTCAATCATTGGACTCATAGGTGGATCTCTACTACTGGCAGGGTGACTCTCCTACAAGCTATGATTCAGGCCCTTCCTATATACAAAATCATGGTTCAGGCTGCCCCAACGTATTTTCTTAAGGAATTTGATGCTCTTTCTCGCCAATTTCTTTGGAGTGGAAATTTGCAAAATTCTAAATGGAGCCTCATCAATTGGGATATTGGCTGCAGGCCAAAAAAGGAAGGAGGCATCGGCCTTCATTCTGCTATCTTGTGCAGTCAAGCTCTTGCTACCAAGCTCTATTGGCGCTGGTGCTCCAGTCAGTCTCAGCTTTGGGCTCGTATCTTGTCATACAAGTATTTACCTGGCGTTGAACCTTCAGATGTTTCCAGGTTTCCTCTTGAGGGAAGAGGCTCTATGGTGTGGGATACCCTCAAGATTGGTGCACACCTGGTGAAGAGAAGTCTTTTTTGGATCTATAACAGAGGCACTGAGGCTCTATTTTGGAGTGATTCCTGGAATGGGCATCCTCCTCTCTTGTCCTCTCATCCACACTTATAGCCTCTTTGTGATTTTATCATTTCTGTTGGATGGAATAAGGTGGCTCATTATAAGGAGGATCATAACGTGGGCCTTGCTGTTGGTTATAGATGGAAGAATTCTTTTGATTGGCCGCCGGGTGGTTCTCTGGGGGATCGGTTGGAGCTTTCTCAGATCTTGGCTTCTAGGGAGTGGAGCTCTTTACAGGAACTTGATGTTTTGGCTTGGGGAGGTGCTTCTTCTGGAAAGTATTATGTTTCTTTAGGGTACCTTTCACTAACTAATCAACTATTTGGCAAGGTAGAGGTTTCTTGGTGGAAGAAAGCTTGGAATAGCTTTTCTTGGCCTAAGTGTAACTTTTTCCTCTGGATTCTGGTTTACAATCACTGTCTTACTTGGGAGAATGTTTGCAAGAGAGGCTTCTAGGGGCCCTCCATCTGTGTCTTATGCCACAATAGTGAAGATACTATTTCCCACCTTTTTTTCTAGTGCTCCTTTGTCAAGCAGATTTGGCACTTCTGGTGGAGTGTGTGGGGATGCTCGTGCTGGCATGTTTCTTCCTTGTCTGAGTTCTGGGACCGTCTGGGCCATCCCCCTTGCAAGACCTCTTTTCTTTAGGTTGCTTGGACTATTGTCCCTTCCTTTATTTTATGGCATGTTTGGCTTGAGAGAAATAGGAGGATCTTTCATGAGGTGCAGCTGGGGATCAGACACCTGTGGGGGAAAATTGTTCATTCTCTTCATGAAATACTCCTGTAAAAATGTGACTTTTGTGGAGGTTTGGACCCTAGAGATGCTGGTATTTACTCACGCCTTTCCTTTCCTCTTTAGGGTGGTGCCCCCTCTCTGCCCCACAGACACGCTAGGAATAGAGTTAGACAATGCTCTCAGCGGGTTAATCATGAGGGGCATTGGACTCCTCCCTAGTCTGGAGTTCTTAAAATCAACACTGATGGCTCTTCTTAGGGAAATCTTGGACCGGTTGGCATTGGGGGAGTTGGGCATGTTAGCTTTGGTGATGTTCATTTTCTATTCTGTATCTACAAGGGTTACCATACAAATAACCTCATGGAAGCCCTTGCTATCTTGGTTGCAGTGGAACAATGCTGTCAACATGGCTAGAGAAGAATTACCTGTGAGATAGACTCACAGGTGGTAGTGAATTTATTGAATAGACAAAACCTTGTGGATGTGGATTGGCATTTGGCTCTGGTTATTCAACATATCACTCAGTTATGCAATTCTTTGGAATCTGTGTCTTTTATGCATATCCCTTGGGAGTGGAACGGTGTGGCTGATTGCTTGGCTAAATGGGCTTCCGAGCATGCGCTGGATTGGAATATTGTTGATCGTAGGATGCTTCCCCTTGATTTATCTCATAAACTAGCTCAACTTGTTGACCAGGATAAAGCTCTTTAGTGCTCTTTGTTCCCTTTGTTGTTCTGTACTCTTTGGTATTCAATAAAATTTTTACCCCTCTTTTAGTGAATCTCTTGCACTGTTGTCTACTGTGGCTTTGAGAGAGATCTGAGACATTGTAGGTCTGTCCTTGTCTAGATAAAGGTCTGCAACCTTTCCAACTATGTGGAAATACAAATAGATGATCAGAGATCCAAACCTGAATGTTTTGCTCCTGTCATGCTTGATGATTTTGATATTGTCAATCAATTGACCGCGCAAGATCTCACATAGGTTGTATTGGGTGTTATCCTTCACTATTCTGATATCTGCAAGGACTGTTGCTACAGAGACACTATTCAACCTACTTGCTTGCTAAAACTTGTATCTAAGTATCATTGTCAGGAGTTTAATGTCATCTTCCTTGATAGGGCCAACTGTCATTCCGCGCATATCACTCCTGGACAAACAAACTTTCTCAATTTGTTTCTTGACATCCTTACCAGTGGGAAACTTTGGTCTAGTCATTGGAAGTCTGGTTAACTGATGGATTAGTTCTGTAGTGATGCGAATAGGGACATCTCCAATCTAGAAAAGATCATCATGAATTATGCTTAGCAGAATCTTTACCCATTCTAGTTCTTCAAACTCATGTGCATTCGAATACTCAAGAATAGGGTTATCTTGTAAGTGTGCAAACTCATCCTTGAATGTGAAATCTGGATTTAACATTTATGCCATATGAGTGGCTATATTATCATCTCCTAATGATTCTTTCTTACAATAAATGTATGCGTGGATATCTTCCACGTGAACAACGCTAAGTGGGGTTTTGGAGAAAGCCCCTTCCACATCATCCAGTATGGATTTGAATGGATGCTTCTTAAATATGAACCTCTTCCTCTCTGCTACATCAAACACAACTGGGGTTGCCATACTTACTAGGTGTTTATGTAGGGTTTCCACAAAATTTTGAAATGGCGTGACGGCTAGGGCTCCATTTCAAACTGATTATTTGTTCGCTCCAATTGCCAAACTGTTATGCCTTCATGCTTTGATGTCTTAGTGCTCTAATTCTCTTCAATTTCTATGCTCTCGAATGTAAATGTGAAAATGATCGACTGCAAATTTATTTTTATACAATCTGTCACATTTAATGCTTGAAACCATACACAGTGATTTTCAAACTTTGATCCCGATGTAATTTAGATAATGCGTGAATGCATATAGCTGTAATCTATGCCTTTAACCATGAATCCAAAGGCACATACTTAGAAGTGAGTACACCAACCGCGCAAGGGTCCTAACCTAGAATAGATCCCCCTTAGACCAAGAAGGTCTATTCAAGCAGATGTAGAGGGTGCGTCCACTGTGGATGCATCAACTACTTTGTCAACATTATTGTCCTTCTTAACTTCAACCCATATTTTGTTTGAATCTTCATTTGCTGAGACAAACTTGACTTCTCCTTTCTCTTCAAATAGTCACTTTTTAGGATCCTCTTGTTTCTGAGTTTTGGATCTGCAAAACCTTGTGATATGTCCAGCCTTTCCACATGTGTGACAAATGATAGGAGGTATGATGTTCTTGCTCATCATGTTGCATTGCTTTGTTGTGTGTCCATTGTAGTTGCATATCTAACATGTAATGTTCTGCAAATTTCTTCAGAGTTGATTTCTTTGATTGTTTTGATTCATACTTCTATGATTCTACTGATGTTGATTCTTATGACTTGTTCTGCAATGTATAGCCCTGTGACCAAACTTATTACAGGAGTAACAATAACCTTTAAAAGGTCTTACCTCTTTGCAATCTCTTACCAAATGCCCATGTTTATTGCATGCATAACAAGTTCTGTTAACTTGCTTGATTTCTCTTTTAGGTGGTTCAGATATAAC
>MU227749.1:153261-164290 GCA_018584345.1 Thuja plicata
GAAGAATAGGATAACAAGAAGACTGAGGAAATGGTTGAGTTATGAGTATACACCAGGGTACTTGATCATTTGGCACTTTGGCAAAGTGATATGTTGTTTATCTTTCACTGATAGTTCACTGGAAGGTTGATGCCGAGAAAAGCAAAGTTGATGCTGAGAAAAGAAAAAGGTTATGCCGAGCAAAGAAAAGACGATGTCGAATGCCAGTAAAATGCCGAGGGAGACAGAGAAAGCTGAGCAACAGTATTTTTGTAATTGATGAGATTTGAGATCTCTGGCTGACATAGTTGATTTTAATGGGATATGTATTGTTAATTAAGATTAGTCCACACTCATTTAATGCATGGGAAATTGTTATTAGCGCATGGATTCAATGTAATTTAATTAATGATTGTATTGGAGAGGTAAATAAAATGTAATGATGGAATGACCTAACCTAAGATCTACGATATTGATTAAGCAGAAAAAGATCTATATGACCTAGATGAAGAGGTATAATATAACCTACAGAGGTTATTGTCATTGTATCCAAGTGTAAGGAGAAGTTATATGCAAGAGTATTGCATGGTTAATTGATTGATTGGCAAAACCTAGCAAAGAAGGCTGAGCAGAGAAGTAGAGAGAGATTGCTTGATGGATTTCCAAGCAGATCTGAAGTTTGAGATGAAAATGGAGGCCACTTAGTGAATTATCATTAGAGCTAAAATTGGATCTGAATTTTCAAAGTAAGTTGTATGTATCAGAACACACCTGCTAATTACTTTCTAACCATTGTATCAATTCAAATCCTTTAACCAGGTTGACCTAACAGTCATTGTATAAATCCTTTGAACAAGGTCACATTCAGATTGGAATTTTCTAAGTCCTCTAACAAGGCCACTCTTGACAGGGTGATTCAATCCTTTAACCAGCTCATATTTGACAGTGTGTTTTGTAACCTTTAACAGGGTTGGCTCCTAACATAGCTCACTTTAGAAGAGTAAAATTTTGGTAGCATGTTATTGGTAGTTTTTTCCCATTTTGGGTTTCCACATTAAATCATGGTGTCAAAATGTGTGAATGTTTATGTTGTGTTTTATTGTTAAGTTTCTATAAGCTTATTTCATTAGTACAGTAAACTGCACACTTTTGTTATTTATTGTTGTTGAGAAAATATGAGTTGTTGAAGAGGTATAAAGTTTTATATGGGCACATCTGGACCTAAGGATAACTGATTCACCCCCTCTCAGTTATTCTAAATTCATTCTAACACCAGGAAAAGAAATGGAGGATGGTGTCATCTAATTGAAGGGGAATAAGATTCCCAAGGGGTTGGCATCTCTTGAAAACCTCTTTGATAGATAAGATACATTTATAATAAGTAAAGTTACTCAAAAGGTGAATAATTCAAGTGAGTATGAACATATCAATATTGGAGAAGAGAATGACCCAAAGTTTATTAACTTAGGAAAGTGTTGTACTGTTGAAGAAAAATGCAGATTCATCAATAATCTAAAGCAATATAAGGATGTATTTTATGGGTCATACAATCACCTAAAGAACTTTAGAGGAGGTAAATTTCAACATCAAATCCCCCTAAAACTTGGAGTAAGTCCATTTGGGAAAAAGTTGAGAAACTACAATCCAAAGGTGGCGAATACGATTTTTCAGGAAAGTAGACAAAATGTTGAAATCTCGACTAATATACCTGATTCGTAACTCTACTTGGGTGGCCAATATTGTGTTGATCAAAAAGAAAAATGGAGAGATCCAAATCTTTGTTGACTTTATAAATCTAAATCAAGCCAACTTGAAGGACAATTACCCCTTACCGTTCATGTACCATATATTGCAGACAATGGCTGGATCAGAAATGATTTCTATGCTTGACAACTTTTTAGGATATAATTAATTCATTGTAGCATAAGAAGACCAACATAAAAAAACCTTCACAACTCCCTGGCGCGAAGTTTAAATACAATCGCATGCCTTTTGGCCTGGTCAATGATGATGCCACCTTCCAATGGGAAATAAAATTTTCTTTTAACCATTTGAAAAATAAGATAATTGTCATCTATCTTAACAATTTGACTATTTTCTCTAGGAGGAGGAGGAATAATTTTAGGGATTTGAAGTTTGTGTTGTAGAGATGTCAAGATCATGGGATATCCTTGAATCCATAGAAATTTGTTTTTTGTGTAACAAAAGGGAAGATATTGGGGCATCTAGTTTCAAAGGAAGGAATAAAGATATATCCTAATAGGGTGAAGGCCATTCAATAACTAAGCCTATCGTCAAACGGGAATGGTGTCAAATCTATATTCAGTTAGGTAAACTTCTTGAGAAGATTTATCCCTAATTTTGCTGAAACTACAAAACATATAGTAGGTTTAATGAGTGAGAAGAATGTTTCTAAGTGGAGTAATGAGGCATTAAAAGATTTTAAGTCTATAAAATAAGTCATTACTCAAGCCCCTACCTTGATTAACCTAGATTATATGAAGGATTTTATCATGTACTGCTATGCTTCAGAAATAACTATGTCAGGTATCCTCCTACAAAAAAACAAAAACAAAATGGAGAATTCCTCATTGCTTTAATGAGCATACATTTGAAAAAACATCAATTGAACTATTCATTAGTATAAAAACAAACTTTTGTTGTTGTTAAAGTCATGAAGCACTTCAGGTAATATATATTGCATTCTCGTTCCACAAGTTTTTTACCTAGCCTTGCTATGAAAAGTGTTTTGAATCAAAAGGAAGTAGGAATGAATAATTAGGTAGTCTAGATCTATAAAACTCAAGAATTTTATCTAAAAATCCAGCCAACTAAATTAGTTCATGGTCGGGGTTTGTGTCGATTACTAGTAGAGAATCAAGAACAAGAGGAGAAGTTACCACTGGTTCTTCTAGTTAGTCTCCAAGATCCTTGGTTCATTGCCATAGCGCACTATTTAACCTATGGAGAATGCTCATAATATCTCACTCTAAGGGAAAAGAGGAACTTGCAGCTGGAAGCAGCCAAATATGAAATTGTAGATGATGTGTTGTATAAGAAAGGCTTGGATGGAGCATTTCTAAGGTGTGTGGATAAGGAACACCAAGAGAAACTATTCATAACCTTCCATGACGAAGCTTGTGGGGGCCATTACTCATAAAATCTCACTGCCTTTAAAATTTTAAGAAGTTGTTACTATTGGCCAGAATGTTTAAGGACGCATATAGATGGGTGGTGAACTATGAAAAATGTAAGATGTTTTTGGGAAAACCACAACTGGAAGCTCTACCCCTATCATAGAAGATCATTTCTTCCAATGGGGTCTAGATTTTATAGGTCCCCTCAACCCTCCATCAAGTGCAGGACATACCCACATCCTCACTATCACAAATTATTTTACCAAGTGGGTGGAGGTCATCCTAGTGAAAAAGACAATCTCTAAAGTAGTTTGCACATTTATTTAATAGAAAATCCTTGTCATATTTGGGGTACCACATAAAATTATGACTGAAAATGCAACAAATTTATCCTTTTAAGAATTGAGCTTATTTAGTTATGATCATGGTATCTCTTTGGCTCATTCTTCAGACTATAATCCACAAGGAAACAACTGGGTTGAATCCAGTAACAAGAACCTGATTTATATAATAAGGAACGAGGTGAGTGATAACACAAGAGACTAGTACAAAAATTTGTATGAGGCACAATGGGATAATAGAACTTTACCTAAAAGGGCTATTGGGATGACACATTTTAAACTGGAGTATGGAGTGGAAGCACAATTGTCTCTTCCTTTGGAATTGTCAGTAGCAAAGTTATAGAAGGTGATTGAATATAACTCATTTCAAAGTGCTCTTGAAAATAGAGTTATGTACCTAACAAAAATAGATGATGAAATAAATAATGTGATTGATCACATCACAGAACATCAGGCCTGGGTAAAAAAATATTTGATCGCAGAGCCAAACAGGGGAAATTTATGTTGGGAGATCAAGTCTTACTCTGGGATAAGAGAAGGGAACCAAAAGGCGCTCATGGAAAATTTGATTCTCTCTGGAAAGGTACCTTCATGATCAACCAAGTACTAGGTCCAAATTCATTCAAACTAGAATATTGAGTTGGTACTTCCCTTCCCTTGTCCTACAATGGACATGATTTTAAGCTTTATCAGTTCTAAGTGGGTGTCCCATGTTCCTTGTATATATCTTTTTGTTGTGTCATAATTTAGGTGTTGTTTTATGTTTAGTTTGTTGGTGTTTTCTTTCTATGAAACCAAAAATTCTAGGTTCATTTCCTAGTCCTTCTCATTCTCGGTCCCCAATCAGAGCCGATGTTACCCCCACATTTTTGCCTATGTTTAAAATTCCCAAACTCAGGAAAAAAAAAAAAAGTGTCATGTCGAAATTTTGACCTTAGTCTTCCCCCTTTTACTCCTTAAGTTTAATACCTTTTTGACTCATTGAACCTTTAAGATTGAACCTCAGTAAGTTCAAAGTTAATGTTTTAGAGTCAATGAGTGCACTTGTTTTCTTTTGCAACATCATTATAAAGTTGGTTAGTATTATTGGTCATTGAACTTGAACCTTTGAACCTTTTTGGTTCAAGGTTCAAGGTTCATTGGTTTGTCAATATTAAAAGTTTCATTTTTCTTTTTGAGTCTTAGCACGTCTAGGGCAACTATGCATTTTATGGTTCCAGTATTGTTTATTCAATGAGATTGAACCTTTGAAACTTCACGGTTCAAGGTTCATTTTTTTGCAGTTAGCAACGTGCTATTTAAAGGAGAACCAAAGAAAAATTTGGCACATGGGAATAATATTTCAAGTATCCCAGGATTTGAAATTTATTTATGGAAAGTAATCATGAGGACATAAGCCTTTGTGAGGAAGTGATTGGTATTAAATAAGGTGTTAGGCTTATGTCAATCAATAGTTAATTCACACGTTGATTTTAAGAATTCAAGGCATGCAAATATTTCATAGAGATCTTTCTAGTTATATATGTATGAGTAATGATTTCATTCCTAATTTATAAAGTTGATGAGAGTTGAAGAAGCTAGTGGTGACTGAGGTAATTTGAGCTTTCCATTTTTAGGAGTTTCAGGAAATTGATGAAAGCAACAGTCCTTCCAAATCTAGGGCATACTTCCTATATGGTCAGTAATTTACAAGAGCTTGATGATACCTCCTTAGCTCAAGATGACCTAGGAGAATTTATATAAAGAGTGAGGAACCTAGAGCCAGACTCCGTGATGGATAAAATTGTGTAGAGTGGTTTGATTAAAGTGGCTACCTTCTTTACTGTAGCTCCTTTCCCTAAATTGGTGATAGGATGCATGAATAGGTACGATGTTGAAAATAGGCGCATCCTAAAAATTGATGAAAGTACCATGGTAAAAATTGATAGAGAAATAATTATGACTGACATGGGAATTCCTGAGAGAGAGCCTTATGAGAATTGGTCCATTGGTATGTCCTATTCTTTCTTTTTAGAGAAGGCAAACACTTATAAGAGTGTAATTGCCAAAAATTGGCTCTTGAAAATGAAGAAACGTGGTTCTTTGTTTCCAAGACCTTTGACCAGAGAACACCTCATAGTTGAAGTGAGGGAAATTGTAATACTTTTAAATAGACTCAATGGAAATTCCCATGCATTCTATTGGGAAGATTGGATGTACTTTTACATTCAAAATCTGTTGGGTGGCCAGAAGTACTTAGATTGGGCCCAAGTGATTTTTGAAAGGCTACATGATGGTTTATCTAATTTCACAAGGTCCAAGGGTTTTTATTTGTCTTCCTATATTTTCTATACATTGGCCTCTATTGGAATTAATGGGAAGTGTGTACTATGAGGGGATGGGTGAATCAACACCTCTAAAACTTTTGTATCTTTTAACCTTTATCCTTTAAGTAGTTAATTGTATATCCAACCATCTGTTCTATGATATCTTGATGTAAGATTTATCAATTCATAAAATTAATCAAACATGTGAACATTCATAGAATCATTCATGAAAGTAATTGACACATAACACAAGATATGATAACATGGAAAACTTCTATTAGGAAGTAAAAACTATGGTGGGGATGGCACCCACAAATTCTTCACTATCTACAGATTGGAAGGGGCCGGTTAAGGCTTACAATTTGATCACTTCTGATGATCTACCCTGTTAGGAGTATCTATGGAGACCTATTAAAGTCTACTCTATTAAGATATTTTGCAACACTATTTAGTGTGCACTCGGTTAAGAGATTTACAATTGGATGGTTAAATCCACCTTCCTTGAAAGGATTTTTACACTTTTCTTCACTTGTTAGAATGTAAGAAAATTACACTTTGACCTGTTGTATGCAATCTCCTATTGCTGATTACATATCCATTTAAGATTACATGTATAAGTATATCTCCTAATGTGATTGAATAATACCTTTGTTGCTCGGTAGCCTCTGTTCTTGGTTCTTGATAACCAAATTCACCTTTTTGATGTTCTGGTTCTTAAACCTTTTAGTCTCATCCATAGATGTGCTTGTACACTTCATTAATCCTGTCATCTATCCTCTCATACATAATGAATGATTACAACATCTATTTATAAGATAGATTTACCTAATCAAGTTTCACGTAAACCAATATAAACTCTAAGATCACAGGTTTACAACTTTACCTTGATCTCCTAGTCTATGTGTTTTAAATCAGTTAGACTGATTAAAACACTTAAAATAATGTTTCTTATCCCTAAAGAAATGGTTTTAAAAACAAATCAAGACTCTATAAATAGAATAAGACTATTTTATCTGACATGGAAGTCAGATACACTTTTTGTGGGCTTCAACTAACTTTTGGTTTATGTCAGTCAGTTATGCTCTGAAGTCAGTTAGACTGTCTATCGGTGTTCCTTGCTTGAACTATCTCTCAGGTTTCTCTTTGACAGTTCTCTCAGTTTGCACTTTATCCTGCTCGACGGGTTCCTCTTTCTCCCTTTCACTTTGCATTTTTGGTTTACACACAAAATCGTGTCGTCGGTTTTCTTTGTACTTAGTAGTTTTTGGTGATCTATTATATCTATATTTTTGGTTTGCTCTTTTTCCTGTCTTTCGATGTATGTTTATGGAAAGTGTTCTTTGCATACTAATGGAAAAATAATGTCATCGATCTCCCCCTTTGACATTAGTATCAAAAAATAATATGTGCAAAATACTAACAAAAATGTTTAGAATGTACACCATATATATTCCTTAGTCATTTCATGACTCCCCCTATATATATGCCGATATAGTATAAGTTATTGTACATGATACTTTACTCTTTTTCACCTTGTGTTGTATATATCATATCATAGTATTATACTCCCTTATTTGTTCTCTTGTTGTACTGTATATTTTCCTATCTATACATATCATTATTTTTCCCTTTTTTGATACTAAGGGAAAATGTGAATACCTTATAGCTTATAAAAAATGTAAGAGTGTGAGGACTTCATGTCCTCCATCATCTTCTCCCATTGGTCCTTCACGTTGTCTAGAGCCATGTTCTTAAGTGTGATCCTTGAATGCATATCGTAGATGCTATCTGCTACTGACATCTTGGGGGTGGCTATCAGTTTTCTTTCTGAACTGATATGTTGTTAAAGTAGCGTTAGGTTTGGTAGAAGTTGAGCTTGGATCTTGGTGACGTCTTCCCTAAATTGTGTTTTCACTTCCCACAGTTCCTGTCTTAGCCTTTTTATCTCAACAATTTTCTCGTAATGCAACTTTATTGCATTTTCCTCGGTGGTTAAGCTTTTAGCACTTGTAGCTAGATCAAAATCTAACTTTTCTATTTTATCACTATGCTCCTTAGTGAATTTTTCAAGTGTGCTCAATTGTTGTATCAAGGAAATAGCTTCAGCAATTATTGGATCTAATTCACTTACTAATTCTGAAAGCTTTACCTTGTTTTCTGCCACTTCTTGCCTGATCTTTTCAACAAGTTTGTGTTGATATTTCTGCTCTACTCCCTCCTCAATTGCCTTTTCTACATCAATGTTTAGCATTGTGATGGCCTCGGTGAGAGTGGCTAGTTGATCAAGGATAGGTTTATTGTGATCAACATCAACATCAACATCGGGTAAAATATAATGCAAAATGTCCCTAGTTTTTTCTAGTACTATGGAGTCTCGGTGTTGCTTTCTTAGCTTCTCATGTAGTGTCTTCCTTTGGCATATTTCACCGTATTCTTTAAGTGCTTCATATTCAAGTGTAGTTGGGTCACATTTGGGTATCTCAATTATTTTGTCTAGAGTGACTTCCAACTTACTCTTTTTGGATTTCTTCTTCTTCTTCCGAGTTTCTAGCCATCTTCTCGGCTTTGTCTGTTGTGTTGGATGAAGTGATTTGTGGTGTTGCCTCTTTTTTTTGTTGTGCTTTGGTGTCATCTTGTCAGTTTTGAGTGGACAGCTCCACATCAACCTTTACATTATCTATAGAAACTTGTTTGGTTACCTCTAGAATGTCATCTTTTGTTTTTTCTCCTTCATCAGTATCCTTATGTACTTCATCTTCCTTTGTCTATGCATCCTTCTCAGTAGTGTCTCCATCTATTTTCTTTAAATCTCCTTCTGTAACCTTTTCAGTTTCAGTTATAATATGAGTGTCTCTGATGACATTTTGTTTATTAGTGTTGTCTTTGTTTCCTTCATACCCTGTATCCTCAGGACTGCTTGAATCTTTGTCAGGTGATTTTCCTTTTTCTTGAAGTATATTGATGGTTTGCATCAATATTGGCATGTTGCTTGATATGTTCACCTATGAAGTGTCAAATGTTGTATCATGTTTGTCGGTCTTGTCTTTGATAATAGTGACATCTTCATCTTTTTGTATTTCTTCTGCTAGATCATCGGTTATGTCAATGATTGTGTTGTCCACAATGTTGTCCATAGTGGTTTTTGGTCATGTCTCATCTGCAACATCCATGTCCTTGTTTCCTGTAGTGTCCATTTCTTCTTTGTCCAATTCAACATATGTGATGATGATTGGTTTTGTTTCCTTAGGAGCTTGATCATTCTATATTTCCTAATTCTCGGTTAGAGCTCTCCGTGGCTCGAGACTTGTATCCTTTTCAAGAATATTAAGTATATTTCTCCATTCGACTTCACTCTTTTGGTCTAACTCTAGTAGATGTCCTTTTAACACTTGGTAGGCTCTCATCTTCAATGAGAACCTTTTGGAATGAGCCTTCATCATTTCTTTGATTTCCTCCATTTTGGATTCAGGAGGCATGACTGATACTAGGGCTCTTTCCCTGATTTCTTTCCCAGAGTGCAAGGAAAAAGTCCATCTTGTCGATAGCCTATCTTGAAGTTCTTTTAGAATATTGTATGATAGTTCTATAGGGAGGCATTTGTATATGCACATCATCTTGATGATTGACTCCTCAATCTTATTTTGATCCAAGGGATCCAATTTTAACCATCTTCTGACTTTGGAGTCAGTAATTGATCCTAATTTAATCGTTTGTTCACATACCTCATCAATGGTTTTAGGAATTTTGTTCTTTTCCTCTTGAACACCTTCATCTTTTTCTGTGTCCTCAATATATTTCCTGATTCTAATGAAATTTCTTCTCTTTGTTGGCCCTCTTTTCTATTTTGTTAGTTTCCTCTTGTAGGTCCTTACTTGACCTTTCTTCAAGGGTGAAGGACTTGTGTCCTTAGCTGTCTAACTTCTTATCATTGATGCACCTATGGTTCTTGGCTTCTTAGCTGGTGGTGGTAATGGAGTATCTGACTCTGTAGACTCATAATCACTTACCCGCTTAGCCTCACCTATAGGTGACTGTCCTTCAATTTCTTCTAAATTTTTGGTTTCTTCCTATGTGACCGACAACCTTTTCTTCAAATTCTTAACCATTTTATCTTTCTTCTTGTCAATTTGCTTTACAACCAAGCTAGTTTTGATTCTTGCTTTGGCCTCCTCCTAAGTGCCAAACTTTGGTTGTGTTTTGTCTAATGGTTCATTTATTAATGCATCGATTGCATTGGATGCTTTATCAATGTTTACCTTATAGTCTAATGGTTGCAACCATGCTATCCTTGATACAATAGGTTTGATGTATGTGTTGTGAGGCCTACCACAGTCTGACATAAGCTTAGCACTATTTCTCAATTACATGCTCTCTAGTCAATATTGATTTTTCTATAGTCAGACTTTTGGGACACGTGTATTACTTTATAGATCTGTGGAATCCTTTGCTTGTATACAACACCTGATTAAGTAATCAGGGAGCTTATTAGATACTTTGTGTGAGTGATGCAGATTTATGTTTAAGATTTAGTTTTGATGGTTTTGTATATTGGATTAGTATGTGGATATAGATGTAATCAAGATTCAGATTTATTAAGAGTGTATTTATGCATATGGAATAGATGTAGATATTGTTAAGTTCAATGAATCTTTGATGCAAGTATGAGTGAATGTATGTTAAACTTACATTATGTATTCTATTATTTTATGTGTTGATTTATTGGACCTACTGATGGGTGCAATGAGTTTGCAGGAAAGTTGACCATGGTAGTAATCGGGGATTCAGGAATGGACCTATGTGAAAACCGTGATGCTAAAGCCCTGTCTATATAAAGAGACATGGACCTCGTTGTATTGTATTTTTATTCGTAAAAGTGTGGTGTATGATTGTAATTTATTTAATTAAGTAAATGTGTAATAAAGTCATGTTCATGTGAAATTGTTGTGTCACTTGACACATGTGCACTCTATGTGTTGGAATGGCTAGTGAATGTGACTAGCATAGGCTTAACCTTACCAAGAGTTACCTAGTATAGTCCATGTGCTTACCCTAAGGTTTAGGAAGATAAGATTGAGATGAGATTGAGTCAAGAGAGATTAGATTAAGTCTTGAGGGTTGGATTTTCGAGAGTTAACCTTAGGTAGAGTTTAGAAGGGTCATTTGGACTCCTAGGGAGTAACTAGGGTCAAAACTAACTACCCCACTTGGTACCTTAGGGGTTAGGGGTCATTTTCAGCCCATTAAGAGTCTTGAAACTCATTTATGA
>MU227749.1:165043-190612 GCA_018584345.1 Thuja plicata
TATGTGGTACTTAGGAATGTTGAGCCCATGTGTGGCCTATTCCTAGTGTACGTATTTTGTATTATTGGCTTTCTCCTCTTGTGGTAGTGCTCTTTCACCCCTTTGTTTTAGGTCTTTTGGAGACCTAGGTTTATCCTTGGGTATTGTATATTTTCTTGTGTTACTATTTTTAGTTTTGTGGTTGTTATGTGTGTATGTATCCTGGTTTAGTTTTGGATCCCCTAGCTTAGGGGTGTCCTTGTAAAGGCCTAGGTTGGGAGGTGAGCCTCCATGGTCAACCTTGATGTTCTTGCAGGTTCAGAGAAAGCTTCTAAAAGTTTAGCCAGAGTCTTGGTGTCTTGGATGAAATTTCTACCTCAAAGTCTTTTTATGTTCAAGTTTCTCCCTTGTAAAATTTGAAAAGGGTTTTGGAAATTGTAATCTTCTTGTAATTTTGGAATCAGAGTAGGTTTATTTATATTAATAAAATATTTATTTAGACTTTTATTTGAAATTATTGTTATCAAAATGAATTTATAGTTGTTTTACTTAATATAGTGGAAAAAGGAACCTCAAGAACTATTAATCTAATTGATGTTGTTATTCTATATTTATCTTTCAATTAATTTAATTTGCAAAAGTTTATAAAGGATTTCATTTCCTATAGTTGATATATCATGTTTAAATGAAATTTTTAAGTTCAATAGGTTAAGGTTTTAATGCCCAGATTTTGGGGCATGACATGTGTGGTCTGTTTCAACCATGAAACATATATCATTCTTGAATTTCTCAATAAGTTGCTCTGGGATCGTAACTATTTTCTGCATTCTGTCCTTGAATCTAGTAAATTACTCATCCATATTTATTTCAAAGTTGTCTCCCAGTGATGTTATGTATTCATTGATCTGTATGGTGACTGGTCTTGTAGTATCCCATTTTACATCTCCTACTAATGGAAATGATTCTTGTAAGTAAAATAAAATGTACATGATAAGTGAGCCAAACTTACATGTATTTTTCTATGCATTTATGATTGTTCTTAGGTTTTCTTCTAATTGGTTAAGTAGAAGTTATGACAGATCCAACTGAGTTCCTTTCTTTACAATTTTATAATTTGTATCCATTGCTTTGGATGGTATGTTGTTCATCCTTCTAGCTTGAAATAATTTGTAGCCTAGGACACATGCTCCAAATTTCAATTCATCATTTGTGATAGTGGATACCTTCAGTCCTAATCCATCACACTTGGCTCATGTGTTCTTTTCAATTTCAGTCTTGGGTGGGTGTTTTAATGCCTTTACCTTATCGATTATAGGATAATTGGTGACTACATGAATAACATCTTGGGTTATCATTTTAGGCTCATCCAGCCATAGCTTGTGGTTGTGAATTCGGCTTGGTACTAACCAAATCCACTCGCTCTTGAATACCTTTCGGAACAATAGGGAATTAGTGAGCCCTTTCACTTCTATGTGTTTGTGCTAATATTTTATGGACCCATCCTCATTACATAGCTTCTTGAAAGCTTTTTCCACCTCCATGTCACCGATTTCTGCAATCTTGCAGTGAATGTATGCTCGCACATCTTCGACGAGAAAAACCCTAGCTGGTATTCGTGAGAATGCTCCAACATTGTCGGGTTGTGATGCAACCTCAGGGCATATCTTGTAGTGGGGTTCCTCACAGGTAGAATTATTGATAAGTTTAACCTTATCCTTCTTGTTGTTCTTTAGTTTGGTGGTTCTTGAAGTCATGGCCATTGTTTCAGATATTTTAGGGCTTTTTTGTAAATGTGTAAAATAGATTTCTCAGTTATCGTAGGAACTTAATGTTTACTTCTATAGTGGTCACTGATCTGTTTGGAGTGCTCTGGGTTGAGTTGAAGTTGCTTTGTAATGCTATCATTGTGTACTCAAATTTCACTTTCATCGCTTTGCTCTGTTCACTGGTGAATAATGAAACCCTTTTGTCACCTTTTTATAGATGATTGCCCTAAAATGAGTCATTAATGCTTAACCACTCCTCGGTGTGTGAAGATGGATTCGTCAGGTTAAACACTAACTTCTCTCTTCGGTGACAATGTGATGCTTTGGGGTAGTCATCTAACTTCTTGCTTTCATCTATGGGTTTTAGTGTTTTACAAACACAACTTATTCAACTTGCTTGATTACCGATGAGTCTCGGTTTACACTAGAAACTTTAGCTTTTACATGTTAACCGACGATTCTTAGTAAGTGCAGACAATTTCAGATTTAAGTGTATACCGATGGATTTTGGTATGTATTTCCCGATGGAATAGTTATCACATATTTTAACAAGTAATATCATGATGCATCTTTACTTATGCTAATTTGGCATTTCATCAATATATTATGGAATTGATGTAAAAATACTACTTATTGTAATGAAGTTCCATACTTACTTATTCTGCTTAGGTGGGGGTGGTGATGTCACCAAATCCATTGGATAGGGTGTCACCAATTGTATTGCTCGGTCCAGCTTCATCATTGTTTGAATATTTTCTCCACATTTTATCTCTCATCTTCTGGATGTCTTCAATGGTATTTCCATTGGGGAATGTGTTGGTCTCTGTCATTCGGTCTCTGCAGTCTTTCTTGAGATGATCAACTTTATGATAGTGTAAGCATGTCATTCTGGGGTTAGTCTGGCCTCTAGACTTTCTTGTCCACTGTATCATACAATTTGCAGCAATATAAACAAATCTTCCACATGATGTACAATTTTTCCATTACATACTGGTTACTGACTCTTTTTGATTGATAAGTAGTTTCTTGACCTTTAGGCTCACATGCTTGCTTTTTTATTTTTCCAACATTCAAGAGTTGTGTGACCACTAATTTTGCAATTAGGATAGTATTTGTCCTTGTAGGTTTCCTTCTTTGGTTGTTTCATCTCAGACTTACATTCATATGCTTTATGTCCTTTCTTGTTACATTTACAACAAAATCCTATGAATGAAGATGTGGATTTAGGAATACCTTTCATTTTGCTCCTGCATATATTTGATGTGTGACCTTGCTTTCCATAGTCATTTCATGTCAGCTTTCTTGGTCTTGGATTTGCATAGACATTCTTTGGATCAGCTTGATTGGGTGATTCTCCATTCTCGATATATTCTAGACCAGTGTTGTTGTTGATTCTTCATTGTCCATCAAGAAAATCATCCATTCCTTTATTGCTTTCTTCAGATTTCTTGATAATTTTATTGTGTCGCTGCTAATTATAAGTTCTTGTTTCAGCTTTTCATTTTCTTCCATAGCTCACCGATAGCTTATATTCTTTCAATGAGTTCAACATTCATTCTGTTTTCCTCTTGAATCATAAGAATAATTTGATTTGTAATCTCATGATGATGTTCTATTAATCTTTGTATTTCAGATTCTTTCTCTTGTAGCTTTTCAGTAATCTTCCTTCTATCATCAATAGCTAGTGTTCTTTCTTGCTCAACTTTTCTAGCACTGTTCATGACATCAATCATTCTTACCATCTATGTCTCTTGACTGATTTGCAGAGATTTCACTTGTCCAGCTAGATATTGATTGATTTCATTTAGGCTTGTGATGATTTCTTCTGATGTGTCTGATGCTTTGCTTTTAGTTGATCCTGAAGACTCAAATAAATTTGGTATCTCTTCCTCATGGTAATCTATTTCATTACAGTGAGATGCCATAATCTTTCTTTCATCTGATAGCTATCTCATCTTGATTCTAGCTTCTTTACACTACTCATAGAAGATCTGAATTTGTATCTTATGATTCTCAATACTCTTGTCAAGTCTGTACTTCTCCATTGTATGATCTTTTCTCTTGAGCCTTTAATATTTTCCAAAAAGGAGACTTAGCTCTGATACCAATTTTTGGAATTAATGGGAAGTGTGTACTGAGAGGGGAGGGGTGAATCAGTACCTCTAAAAATTTTGTATCTTTTAACCATTATCCTTTAAGTAAATTAATTGTATATCCAACCATATGTTCTATGCTATCTTGATGTAAGATTTATCAATTCATAAACTTAATCAAACATGTGAACATTCATAGAAACATTCATGAAAGTAATTGACACATAACACAAGATATGATAATGCAGAATACTCTTGTTAGGAAGTAAAAACTGGGGTGGGGATGACACCCACAAATTCTTCACTATCTGTAGATTGGAAGGGGTCGATTAAGGCTTATAATTTGATCACTTATGATGATCTACCCTATTAAGAGTATCTATGGAGACCTATTAAAGTATACTCTGTTAAGAACTTTTGCAACACTATTTAGTGTGCACTCAGTTAAGAGATTTACAATTGGATGGTTAAATCCACCTTCCTTGAAAGGATTTTTACACTTTGCTTCACTTGTTAGAATGTAAGAAAATTACACTTTGACCTGGTGTATACAATATCCTATTGATGATTACAGATCCATTTAATATTACATGTATAATTATATCACCTAATGTGATTGAATAATACCTTTGTTGCTCGGTAGCCTCTGTTCTTGGTTCTTGATAGCCAAATTCACCTTTTTGATGTTATATTTCTTGAAACTTTCAGTCTGATCCATAGATGTTCTTGTAGGCTTCATTCATCCTCTCATCTATCCTCTCATACATAATGAATTATTAAAAGATCTATTTATAAGATAGATTTCCCTAATCAAGTTTCACATAAAATAATATTAACTCTAAGATCACAGGTTTACAACTTTACCTTGATCTCCTAGTCTATGTGTTTTAAATCAGTTAGACTGATTAAAGCACTTACAATAATGTTTCTTGTCCCTAAAGAAATGGTTTTTAAAATAAATCAAGACTCTATAAATATAATCAGACTATTTTATCTGACGTGGAAGTCAGATACACTTTTTGCGGGCTTCAACTGACTTTCAGTTTCAGTCGGTCGGTTATGCTCTAAAGTTAGTTAGAATGTCTCTCAGTGTTCCTTGCTTGAACTATCTCTTGGGTTTCTCTTTGAATTTTCTCTTGGTTTTCACTTTATCTTGCTCGTTGGGTTCCTATTTCTCCCTTTCACTTTGCATTTTCGGTTTACACACAAAACTGTGTCGTCGGTTTTCTTTGTACTTAGCAATTTTTGGTGATCTCTGATGTCTGTATTTTCAGTTTGCTCTTTGTCTTGTATTTAGATGTATGTTTACCAAAAGTTTTATTTTCATACTAATGGAAAAATAATTTCATCAGCCTCCACCATAGAATGACATGGTCTTCACAACAAACCCTGGCAAGAATGAATGAAAATCTGAGTATTTCCCCCACCTTCAAAAGGAGAAATATGTTAAAAATTTGATGAGGTTGAATGACATCTTTGAGGGGAGACTGGTCTTTGAAATTTAGGGTAATGTAAATCAAAGGGTGTCAAATGATGCAATTCAATTTTTTGTTATTTACGGGAGTTACTTCACCCAGTTTACCAAATTTACATACCTCAGGATTGACGAATATGAGGGCAAACCTTTTAAATTACCCAGATATGATCTAGGAAGTCATGTGAAGATAAAAGTGATTAGTAAATTGGATCACATTGATAAGAAACTAAAGGAGAAATGGAAGTCTAGAGTAGCATTCCTAGTTGAACTAGTTAACTATGGTTGTAAAACTATATCTGATGCACTAAACATGGAGCTAGAATTCAAGAAATTGAACCTTTAGTTATATACTGCTAGGAAGAACTTTGATAGCAGGGGATTTGCCTTGGAACACATAAATTTGGATGCATACTTTCATCATATACCTCAATTGGAAGAATAGTGGGAAAACTTTTGTGATGAATTTGAGGTAAGGAGAAGGTTGTGGTCCAGATTCACATCGAGACAAATTGTTTCCATGAACCTGGAAATGAATATTACTGGGGTTTAGGAGGAAGAAGATAAAGATGTATTGGACTCAGAGTTTACAAAGAGGGTTCAAGGGTAGCCACTTCCTAAGATAGACAGGACTAAAAAGGGGGAAGATAGTATCCAACATTAATCGTTCAATGTGATAAGGAGAACACAAATATGACTAAAGAACTATCGAGATAGGAAAACACTAGAGCCTGACTCTTAGGCTATTTAAAATGCTCATGAAAATACCATTTGATAGTTATATTCTTCTTCTAATCCATTTATTGATATTGCAGGCGTTGATCTTGATCCTATAGATAGCTACATACCTAAAGTTCCTAACACAAAAAACACTAAGAAAGAGAAGTAACCTGAGACAAACATCGCCTCATTGAGTGTCTTGATAATTTTTGATCAAGTCAATCTTCAAACACCTCCATCAAAGAACACACCAGTCACCCTAAAGTGGCTAGAAACCTCAACCATCAAGAAGCAAAGCGTAGTTTCTATTTCATTATCGATTGGCGATATGGTAAGAAAATATCTCAGGAAGGTGAGCAAACCAAAGAAATTAAAAACCGAAGTCATGATGGAGGTTGATGAAAAAAAAAGGCACTGGATAGCAGAAATTGCCAGGCCAGTTACCGAAAAGGACACTGACCAAGCCTCTGCCAAGGACTTCATTATTGAGAATATGGATATAGGAGTTTCTTCAAGGGCCGCAAATTCTAAGCATTTGGTGTCCTCAACTTAACATATGTTATCAAGGATGTGAAAGGATGAACATGATAAAAAGAAAGTAAGGTTATCTCTAAATCAAATGAGAGAGTATATCTATTCTATACAAGATCAAATCCCACAACCACTTTTGCAAATCTCATAATCATTTGATCCTATATCCCCTGCGAACTAGAAGCTCCTTGAGAAAATCTAGAGGAATAAAATTATTACTAATGTGTACCATGATTAGCTGGATTTGATCACACAATAGGGTATTGACTACATCACCAACTTGGTTAAAATCCATGATGATGCAATGGATGTAAGCAAAGAGCTTGATACATAAATTAGTATCTAGGACAATGAAAAGACCAAGTGGACTACTGTGGTAGCCTAGATGAGTGAGATCCATAAATATGGGGTTACAAAGTTTATAACTAAGAAGCCTGTACCAAACCTTGATGATAATGTTATTTATGTCTCTAAAAATAGCATTGAATGACGTAACTCAATCATAAAATAGGGGTACAAGGAGTTTGTTAAATTGGTTAAAGAATTTGCTGGACTCATTGATATCATGCAAAAGGACCTCAAGTGCCTTGATATTTAGTTTCTAAAAGAGGATGGATAGACTGTAGAGGATACAAGTGAAATGGAAAAAGAATTCAAAGATAAGATCAAGGTTATGAGGGAAATCAAAGACCTAACTATTGATGAATTATCTCAATTAACTCGGCTTGAATCAATGTTCATTGTTTGTTTAGACCATATGGAGACACACAAGAACAAAGTAATTCAGATTAAGAAGGATAAGAAGGTGTGGAGGAAAAAAATCATCCATATTAGACTCATGCATCACTAGGAGATTGTAAAATTCTTATTCAGCACACTTGGAGTGGCGGAAAATACATCACACCATCAGCTCCTAACCAACCAACTGACTCTTCCACCATGTCCTAGACGTGATCGTGTGCAGATTTTAGCAAATAGATCATTGTTTTACTATCTTTTACTTGTTTTTAGTTATCTACATTTTCTCTCAAAATAGTTCACTCCTATGTGGAGTTAGGTTTTTTTACTCTAGTTCAAAAACTATTAGCCTGGAGGCTATATATATACACTTTAAAGTAAGACTCTAGAAAGCTCTGATTTTTGGAAAGATAACTGGTATAGTTTTGTTTTTATTTTGATAGATTACATATATGTGTATTTATGGGTGATAAAGAAGGAGACTTTTATCTATGAATAAAAGCATATTTACTGTCATTGAAAATTTGTGTGTTTGTAAATTGTTGAATTAATCTCTGTTGGGATTGAATCTCCAGTTACAGTATTTATTTTACTTCTTAATTTTGATCGTGTGCATGCAAAAAGATGAAATGGATGTTTAGAGCTATCTATTGATCACCATTTGGTTTCATGTGATGTGAACTTTATTTAAACAATTATAATCTTCCTGTGTTCATATCATGTTTATGGATGAATGTGGAATGCCTTTAGTACTTTCTTGTCAAAAGTATTCTTTTGAGCTATTTATTAGTAAATTGATTCATTGAAAATCACACAGGCAGTTGCACCTATACGCAGAGGTTGCACCATGAGTGGTTCAATCAAATTTTTATTCAATTTGTTTCTTGCTAAAGGGTACAAGAGTCTATCTTTCTATTGAGAATTTTGTGAGAGAAAATATGTCAACCGACTTCACCTCAGATTACACTCATGAATTCAGCACTATTTTCCCTAAATCACTATAATGTATCTAAAAGGATTTAATCTCTTCCTTGAAGAGAACTAGTAAACACAATATACATTCATGAAAGTATCATGAAGAAAAATTTGGCTATTATGAATTTAAAAAATTATGTAACAAAAAGAAAATGGAGTAGGATACTATCTTCAAATTATATTTTCAATTAATTTCTTAAGAAGTATTCATACATTTCATTTAATGCAAGACTTTTTCATTCCTATTTCTGCAAAAAGACCTATTACATAAACTTTTAGAACCTATAAGATTGGCCTTGGTATTCCTTTTATAGACACAAGGAATGCAACAAGCTACAAGCTAGAGTATTCCTTTTATATTTTGTTACCAACTACAACTAGCCAATCATCAAAGATATTCTCCCATTGAAGGTTGTTACCTCAAATTATGTCCTTGAGTGAATCCAGAGGAGGCCATGGAGTGCTTATTATTGTGAGGCTTGTGCTCCAACCAGGCTTTTAATCCATGTCATTATTAGTCATGGGTGGTTATGAGGCAAAAACTGCCAATAGTCAAATTTAGACAACACACATAGCTCATTCTACATTTATCCCTTCATGTATTTAAGCTATGGCTCACACTTTCAAACTGAAAAAAAAAGAAGCAATAACTATCCCAAGATTTGCACCTATCCTAACAGTTGAAAAATGTATCATTGTGGCCTTTTCCCTTGGTTATAGATAGTTAAATGTGACACTCAAAAGGTTGGGCAATAAGGGAATAATTTTATGGCAAGGGAATGATTTTTCAATCATAAACTACAACATTCCATTAGTCACAATGTCTCTTCTCAGATTCTTCCCACTACCACTTATTTCTTTAATATATTGTCAAATAGTTTTGAGTAACCCACATAAAGTGTCATGAGGCTCGCAACCATTTTCCTTACTGCAATTTATGCCTACAAGGATGCAAGGCTAGAGGTCTTCAATAGGTGTCATTACCTCGCTCAACCATGGCATGCAACCATACCGATTTATTAACCACACAGTGACGTGGTGAAGAATACCCATTTTGTGCCACGTTTAACATCCTCTCTTCCTCGCAGTCCAAAAATGGGTCCCACATAATAAGTCATGAGGTGGAAATAAGGGACCACCATAGTGTCTTTTTCTTCCTCGCAAGCTCGTGACCCTTAAACATTTCCCTCACTAACTGCCATGAGGATGTGACAAACCGCCATAGTCATCGCAAAAATCCACTTGTGGGGTTGTAGGTCCAACTGACAGTCTCAAAACATTTCCACAAGGACATTCAATTATTGACACATGGCCCACTGTCGCTTCCCCATAGGCTATAGGTATTACCTTCCTAAACAATTCATGAGGACGCAACAAACCACCACGCAGCCTTGCAACCCCTAGATGTCATTTGTCTTAACCTCCACGAGGGTGTGATACACACTTTAAGAACAACTTAAATCACACACAAAATAAACAATAAAGTGTTAGGCTCAGACATATGAGCACAAAAAATGACCAAAATATTTTGACATTAAATCAAAAAAATATCCAGGAAAATCAAATATGATGAGCCAGAAAATGGATACTTTAACATATCGCCTAATTGTGTACCTACTCATTCAATAGATGTTAATTTAGGTGTCAATGCAGGTGTTCAAATCAGTGTAAATACAAGCACTGCATAGCGCCTAAAATAGAGCTAGGTTCTTTTTCTCAGCACAAAACATGCCATCACTAGCGGAAAATGGATGAATAGCGCCTATGTTTTGAAAAAATGGACGATAAATACATTAAAACAATATGCGAAAGAAAAAAATTTAGCCAAAAAGAGAGCTAATGATAAAAAAAATTGTAGTGTCTAGAGTGACAGGTATTTTGGGACTATGATAGTCGGAAAATTAGCAGTCAAACAATAAGGTCCCTATCTCATTCCTAGGTACACATTACATCATGCTCATTTCTAGCTTACATTTCATCATTACACACACACAAAAGAGTGAAGGATTATTTATCCTCTTAGCACTTAGGGCTTCCCTAGCCTATTGGGACATTTTCATTCCTAGTATGCAATTTGAAAAGGTGAAGTGATTTATCCTATTGCATTGCTTCCAATTTCATATTGTACATTTTGGTGAACCTGACATGAAACATTTATACTTCTTATTTGGTGCTTAGATCTGATTTGTTTGCATTCCATGCATTTATTTTTAGTCTCATTTTTGCATTCATTGATAAAAAAGACATAAAACTTGTATATTCTTGTCCTTTTTTTTCACAGATTCATTTGTACATTGCATTTTAAACATTGAAAATCCAACAAAATTGCCTTTTAATGCATTATTATGTGTATTTACATTAGTTCCTTTTATGCTTTGTTTTATCGCACTAGCTTGTTTCATTACAAAATGTCTAATATCTTTACACAAATCTTTACTTCTTTTCTTAATCCATTTTGTAGTGAAGACTTTGATATGATGGACAAAGTCCTTGATGAATTCACTCTACTATGTCTTCCTCTCAACCCTGTAAACTATCTTTTTGCCAAAAGTTGACTAACATGATAGTAGGATTTAGAGTGTACAATAATCCCATTTATGAACCAATCAATGATTTCTCTCCCAAAGTTATTCTTTCCCATGACAACATATTGACACAAGAAGATATTTCTAACACATCCCTCATTGCTCTCCCTCTTTGGGATGAACCATGGGAGAATAATGTTGATTATTCTCTTGATATACACCTTCCCCATGAGGGTACCTTTGTGCAAAGGGATGACTTTTTTGTAGAAGAGAGTGATATGATTACCAATTCTCTTAACATCACTGCACATCCTATCCATTTCAATCATCTTGCCTATAGAGATGAAGCATAAATTAGTTATATTTGTCCCTTTCTAAAGTACTTCATGATAATAACTTAGAATAAAATGATGATATCCTTGATTCTCTCTCTTTTCCAAATGAACCTTTTAGTCATAAATAATCTAATCAAATTAATACCATCCAAGATACCTGTCAAAACAAACTGGAAATTGTTGTAAAAGGTGCTACACAACCAGATTATCATGCAAAACCATACACATATAACAATAATCCTCAAGAGGCTAATATCCTTAATGCACTCTCTTCTACAAATGCAACCTTAGCATATAATAATCCTAACCAAGTAAACACCATTCAACCATCCTCTCTTTCTTCAATTCTTTCTCTGATACAAACAAACAAACCATCAATTATTCAAGATGATGATTGGGGAACTTTGGACTTCATGTCAACCTTCCGTAGTCAAAACAAAATCCTTAAATTTGAGACTCTAGGCCCTTATTCTGACATATGCCTATATTTTCAATGGGCCTCTTTAAATTTAAATATGATTCCACCCAAAAGAGGCCTTTATCTTTTTGGTATTCCAAACCTTGATGATGGACATGGTATAGTATGTGTGCAACAAAGCATTGAAGCCCATGAGAAATCTACATCACAATTTTCTAAATAAACTATAGGTTTGCAACCTTCTCATTTGTCTCATTAATCTACACATTCTTCTCCTAATTTGTCATCACAATAAGAGAATTTTTTTTTTGACCTTCTTACAGAAAACTTAATTACTAAGATTGTCATATCATCTTTCTCATGAATGCTAAGATTGGAACAAATAATCACGAATTATATAGGAAATTTACATTACTTTTTGAGCTTTAGCAGGTGCTCCCATGAGGTGATATGAATATTGGCATATATGTGTCTAGGACCTTATTACTTTGTTCTCACCTTGAAAATGAAGGGATATATGTTCTCTATGCTTATTTTGATAAATATGTTTATTTCTAGTGTATTGTGTTGTATCTAAAAGTTCCGTGAAGCTTATTTGATAACTTTGAGTGCTTTAGTGCATTTCCTTAGAGTTAGATTTACATTTTAGCATTTTCCTTCCCTTTTCCTCAAAACCAAATTTATGAAGGGTTAGATTCTTAATTCTATTGGTTGTTTAGTGATCCTCACTATGTTCCCAAGTCACTAAAATTTCCTTAAGGATTTTTACCTTCCTTAGAGTAAAATATTGCATCAATAGCTATATAAATAATTCAAACATCATGATCTTTGAGAGGAATATGAGCAATAAAAACCATATGAACATACTCTAAAAGTTATTTAGAAGTGGAAGTTGTATCTATAATGAAGTTATTTGTATCTATATTTCATTAGAAAGGAATTATATTTCATTAAAAGGATTTTCTCCCTCAACATTGGATACAATTTTTTGATGAACACACATTGGATATTAGAATGAGGGAGAACGTAGGGGATTTGTGAGAATAGAGTTTCATATCTAAAGATTGTGTGAGTTAGTTTCTCCCCATTTTATTTCTTGCAATGAACCATGTCAATGAAGGTAATCTATTGTCAAATATCAATCTAAAATATTCTAAGAATTGAATTACCAATCGATCAAATTATAAAATAGACTTTTCAAGAGTGAGAAAACCCAATTTAATTCAATATTTTTAAGGGACTATGGGGAAATCTTTTTTATAAAATCATTTTGGGAAAGGAAATCATTACATGAAGAAATGAAATTAGATACATGATTTTGTGAGTCTTCCTTACCACTATACTTCTCAAACCTTGATACCTCAAACCCTTTTAGAAAGTGAGTGTTTAGAATGTTTAGATCAAGAGGACTATGACAATAGTTAGGTGTCATCAAATGCTAAGAAGCAGTGTCTATTAGATTATCAAGATGAAATTGTATTTGACCCATATTTCTTAAAAGTGTACTAAGTAGAATATTTAGTGGAGTTGTTGAAGTTTATATATTTGTAGTTGGAATGGTAGAAACTTGTGAGATTATAGAAGTAGAGATAGAAAGTTGTGTGAAAAAAAGCCATGGACTAAGAAGTGATTGATAACCAAGTGAGGGTTGATAGGATCTAAAAGGAGTGTGTGTTGAATCATTGATACATCCAGTAGGAGTAGATAAGGTAACAATTCAAATGATCAATGATCCACTCCCCATGTGGACGAAGCCCCCAAAATTTTCATCGTAATCTATGTGCTTGTGACATTCAACTACAAATCTATTACATTTCTTGGAAGAGATGAATAAGAGGGAACATAATTTTCAACTATAGGCACCAATGTTCATACAAAGTCAAACCCATTTGGATTTAGAGTTAGAATGTTCCTCAAGTCCTCAACAATAGGAGTTACTTGTGAATGAGTTATTTTATAAAGCGTCCTAAAATCCATTAATATTCTCCTTGATATTTTGGATGTTCTCATTAAAGACACTAAGAGGAGCATTGTGGTATAGGAGAGGAGAGAAATCAAGTTCTATACAAGGTTTAGAGCCTACAAAAGGTAAAGAGTAGTTAGGGTGTGAACGTGTGCCATACCTAGTCTAAGAGGACTCAAAGTGCATTTGGATTAAAACATGTTAAAGTGTCTTAAAATCCTTATAGTGATTTCTCTAAAATTAGGTTGGGTTGTGAAACTTATATGAGTAGCACAACACACAATCCAACTACCTCCTAAAGGAAATGAGAGTTTTTACTATTTGAAAACATTTTCTACATATTAAAAGTTCACCAATAATAAAGAAAAAATATGTGACACGCCGAGTTCATCAAAATGTAAGGGATAAAAAAGAACTCCCTGAAAGGAGACTATTTCTTTTGATTCAAATTTTGTATTAAATTTAGATAGATCTAATGTAGAACACCATTTTAATTTATCTTTTTTAATATATTACAATAACTAAAATAAAAAAGTTTATATAATATTACTTTTATACAAAATTTCAATTACAAAAAAGAAAGAAATGAAATCTAATTACTACAAAAATAGAAAACATGTGTACAAGTATTTTGTAGATTGCATGAGTTATCTATCTCAGATGTCTGTATCACTTATAAACTACTGTAGTCTGTAAACCTGCAATTCACAAACATGTATGAAATATTAGTTTAACATACTTTTCAATAAAAAAATTTAAAGATCTAACTAGGTTAATCAATTTTGAAAGTGAAATAAAATTAAGAGCATCTCATGGATCTCTATCTAGAAGGACTAAACAAATGCGCTCAGCTGCAAAGAATCCTAAAGTGACAACCCCTAGAATGAGAATTGTGCTAATAATGATGAAAATATGGATCTAAGATGCAAATTAAGATGAAATGCCATATTCTATGCTCTAAAACTATGTAATCATGAATGCATTTTCCATTATAATGATACTAATCAATAATGCATCAATGCTAAATGCCCAATTCAATATGGAATTAAATGTGGACTCTTACTCTAAATGTGAATTGGTAAGTTTGCAGTAAGAAAATCCTCCTATTTATAGGAAATCCCAAGGGTAGGGGGTGAGTTTGATTAACCAAGGTAGAGGTAGAGTTGAGTTTAAGGTTGAGTGATGGGTTTCAAATATGGGGATAAGGTGAGAAAAGGAGTGGTGAGGATATCAAAGCCAAAATGAGTGGCTAAGATAGCAAAGCCTTGTAGTGATCCATGTGCTCTTCATCCCTTCTTCTCATTGGCTATTTGATTCTTTGTTCCCTTTGTTGAAAGTAATTAGGATTTAATTAAATCAATCAATTAATTAATTTAGCCATGTAAGGGGATTTGATGGGTTGCATTTGATTTATTTAATTTGAACTATATAACTAATTTATTTAATCAATTACATATTTTAATTAATCTCTTTTGGCTTAAACTTAATTAATTAATGGCTTTATTATTTTAATCTATGATGTTGACTCGATTTCACCCCTTTTTACTTTGGTTGACCATGTTGACTTTGGTTGACCAATTAATGGTGTCTACAAATTCCCCTCTTTGAATCAATGTGCGAAGCGCACTGGTTCAAATAATACCTGATGTTTGATGTCTGATATTGATTTGATGTCCGATCTTATGTTCATTCGATGTTTGATATGATGTCTGATCTTATGTTGATTCAATGTTTGATATGATGTGAATCCCTAGTATGATGTGATTTTGATATGATCCTGATGTTGTTTCTCTAATAATTTGTGAAAATTGATCCATTTTGATGCCCTGATGTAAAAAAACAAACAAAGAATTTTGATGTCTGATGTCCCCAATTTTAAAAAGTGCCCCAATTTGTCCAACTATGCACTTTGGTGCTAGTATGCCCCCTCGGGATTAAAATTGAGATGATTTTGCAAGTATTGGAGATGAAGAAAATGATTTATTTGGATTGCTAAAATCTGATCAATGTCAGTCATGTCAATTTAAATCTCGATAAAAGATGAACTTTGAAGTTGAGAGAATGCCCCAAACCTTGAATTGTTTTTTATATCAACTAGCTGCCCTAGAGATAATATGGTTTAAGATGATGATGGGTATGATATGCCTCATCGAGAGATGGATCAAATAAAGTGTGATGAGATAGATCTCTTGATAGATTAGAAGAGAAATGTTGGATGATCTACTTGATAAGTTTCTAAATTCTTTAAGTGTTCCATACCCATGTTGAAGGTTAGCTCGGGAAATGTTTGAAAAAACATCAAATGTTTCCTAAAGTAACTTCAGAATGGGTATGGGACACTCTTCTCAAAATAATATGTACAAGAAAAGAAGAAATAAAAGGAAGATGAGGATAAGTAAATATGATGATTACTACAGGATTAGGATCCATAAAAGAGAGGTTATTCAAAGGGACATGGATTAATTCTATGAAACCTTTTGACCTGATGGAAATGGTTTGTAGTAGCATAGACATTATGAAGGAAGATTGACTATCATCCCAGGGTGTGCAGAAAGAAAACAATAGAAAGTAGTAGGTGATTTCATTAAATCACAATCATGCCAATGAAAGGAGAGCAGTTACAAATACACAGTGTATGAGTACAACATGGTGATCTTTTAAGAGTAGAGCATGATAAAAGTATCAAAACCAAAGATTGTATACATGAAAATATCAGTCTGAGAGATCATTAATGCAGTACCATAATATTAGAGTCTTAAAATCAATAGATAGACAAAAACCCTCAATGTTTTGATGATAACATTAATAAGAATCATCAGTCATTCTCAGGAATTACAAATTTATGCCATAATTATAGAGTAACCAATATTTCTGGAATGAAAGAAAGAAAATGCAAAGTTTGTAGTGGTATTTCAAAACCATGAATGATATGCAGGTCACCCCAACACAGAAAAACCATGTGGGTTTGTTTAGTTAAGGTAAGAAGGGAGTTGAAGCCTCTATGAACTTGGCAGCATAAACCCTCACGTTATTAAAAAAGGTGTGTTACCACCTATTTTTTCTCATTATTTATTGGCTTCCGTGTTTTTCTTTATTTTGAGTTATGTGAAGTAAGTGACATGTGTTGCAAATTCGGTCCTCCCATTGAACTAAAAATCTTGAACTATTTTAGTTCAAAGTTCAAGGTTCAACCGTCGGGTGTAAATTGTAAAAAGCCTTGGGTGGTAGCTAGTCCATGTCTTTTTATGATGCTTAATTTATTTTTAAATGTACTAAGGGGTAGTGCTTCAATTTCAAGCATTGAGAATGATTCAAGTTGAGGTTCATAGTTCAAATTTCAAAGTGCAAGTGCAAAATGTTCAATTTCATAAAATGGAAGGTTTGATGGTTTGAATAGTTCAACATTTTAGAATTATAGTTTGAGATTCAAAATTCATCAGTTCAAGGGCATACCAGAATTCAGCAGTTCAAAATTCAATGATCCAGGAGATTACACTTTGTAAAAGGGCAGCATGCAAGTGAAGTCGATCGCTTGAACTTGAACCATTGAACCTCTCAGTGCAAAGTTCAAAGTTCAAAGTTCAAGGATAGAGTGCAAAATGCAATTGTGAAATTCTTTTTTTAAACCCGAAAATGCAAGTTCAGACAAATAGTCATGTTGCGGGAGGCATAATTTTCAAATCCACCGTTGGATCAGATTGAATTTTAGATATGTTTTACAAAACCTAATTTTATAAATTCTCACCAGAGGGATATTTGAAATTATATCTGGTTAAAAAGATATGAATAATAGAATACAGGTCTATAAACTAGGCATATTTCTAGATTTTTCTGATGATGGAAAAATCAGTCTCAGTACGGGGGCCATAACTTTTGACTCCACCATTGGATTGGGCCAAGTTTTTAATATGTTGTGGGGAGGAAAATCATGCAAGATCTAACTAGAGCGATTGTCCAAATTTTGTCTGGTGTGGAGCTATGGATGACTATGTGTAGCACTATCAAACTGCCAAAAATATTTTGGTCCGCCCAGCATAAAAAAAATGTTTTCATTTTTGGGTTAATGCATTCAAGTGCCACATGTCCAAGTATGATTACACCCATCATTTTATCCTGGAAAACATTATTATAAACTTTTATCTCAATGTTTATAAAGATATCAGGCCCAAGAAAGAATAAAAGGGAATAATTAAGAAGGGATTATTATTGATGGGGATATTTTTCAAGAATCAGTTATTTTATAACTGAAAAGCTACGGGAAAGAAGGAAACTTTCCAAGAGAGCCTATAAAAGGAGATCTTGTAAACATCTAAAGCGTTCTTCTTTTTCTCCAAGTCTGTGGGCTATAGGGAGGAGAATGTAGTTTTATGATTCTGATTGTAACAGAGGGAAAAAGGGGGAATTATTTTTTTATTTTCTGCAACTTGATTTTAATGGCAGGGCTCAAAGTGATGTGGTGATCATTTCTGTTATATTTAGAAATAAAGAGGAGTTTGTGACATAGATCTGTTGGTCTGTATATTTATTTCTCTGATTGAGATCAATCAGTTGGTTGTTTCTTTCATGCTTCTGAATACCATCCTATGTCATTTTACCAAGCACATGCTTATATGTAAATCTATTGGTCTGCATATCCATGTTTTGCACAACTAGGCATTTAATTCCTTTTTGTTTTCTCTGTAATGTGAAAGATTAACTAAGTAGTTTGTAGGCTATTTGTTTTCCTTTCTCTCATTACTCAAGTTTGTAATAGCATTCATTTCATGTTAATGGATGAATATTTGTTGCCTTCGTGTCTTCTAGTTAAAGACATAACTAATATTTAATTCATTGTAAAGCATAAGAGGGAGTTGTACCTCTCAATTCAGAGGAGAGTTATCAATCCAATGATAACTCATCCAAATGATTGTAGCATTTGTTCTTCTATTTGGGCATTTTGGGTCTTTCTTTGTATATCTTTTTGAAGGAAAAATCTGTTTACTAATAGATTTTTGGCGACTCTACTGGGGAACGAAATTGAAGATTGGTGCTTTTAATTATTTTCTTCAGTTTTTAAATTATGTCAGTGTAAAAGAGATTGGCGACTCCATGTTATAATTTTCAGAATCTTTTGGTTAAAAAGAGTCCAGTGTATTGTGGCGTTGGTTGCAGCCCATCCATGGAGACCCCAGTTTAGGCCACTTGCTCTGTCATTACATTCAAACCTACCTAAAAGGCCGAAAGAGTATGTTTCTACATTTGTTGGTGATAAAAATAAATGCCCAGAATATCACATTAAAGCATTCAGTGTTGCCTATAGTATTCTTGGTGTACAAGAAGAGAATGTCTATGTGAGATTGTTTGTTGGAGGCCTAATTGGTAAAGCTGCAGATTGGTTCCAGAATTTTCAAAGTGGATGCATTACCTGTTGGAATGACCTGGAGGTAAAATTTCTTGATAAATTTGGATTTGCAGTTGATATAGGTGAATTACTAGTAAATTTTCTTCAAATCAAGATGGAGGAAAATAAATCTATGAGAAGTTTCATTGACAGATTTAAGAGATGTTTTGGTAAACTGTCTCAAGCAAGTCAACCAACTGAAAATAATCAGCTATGTGTTTTTATTGATGCATTGCAAATTGAAATCAGATTTTTGTTAAGGCGAAAGAAATTCCAAAATCTAGAAGATGCTCAAAGGGAAGCTATGGAAATAGATGATTGTATGACTTTAAGGGGAATAAAGTGTGTGGATACATGTGCTGCAAATATATCTCAGTCTGAAATTTATCTTTGTGACCAAAATATTTATCCAAAGATAATCCCTTTTCAAAGGAAACCTATCATGAAAATAGTGCAACCAACACAATCTATTTCTTGTTTTCAGAACTTGACTTCTTTTAATGATCAAGACTTCCAATCAACTCTTGTGATTCAAAATAGTCCTTCTCGCAATGTTGGAATATATCATTTATATGTTGAGCATGAGGATGCATTAAAAGATATATATGATCATACCACACTTGCAGAAAACTCATTTACATATCCACATGCATCATCCATTGAACAAAGATCTAGTGATGGAATATTGAATGCAAGCTTACCTGAAAGTTTTTCCTTTCCAGATTTTGAGCCTTTTACATTTGATGTTACTAATTCTTTTCCAGCAAGCAATGATGATCAGATTGATATGATGGAGCAGCAAAAGCAAGTAATTAGAAATGAAAATTTAGATGAAAAAATTCTGAAAAATGTTTCTTTTTCTAAATTTGATTCTTTTGCATTTGAAGTATCTAATGCAGTTCCAATGAGTGGTCTTGATCGGACAGATACATAAAACTAGCATGAGAAAGAAAAGTGTAGTGGTGAAAATTTGAAAGGTTTTTCTTATCCTAATATGCAAATGGATTATGAGTGTTTCCAATTTGATCATGTGAAAGATAATGATGAATATTTGCAGCCCAAATTGTTAAAAGAACATGATAGTAAGGATAACTTGTTTACCTTTGTTTTAATATCACATACATAAACTGTATTAGAGGTATTCAAATTTGATTGTGAAAATGAGTTATTTGATACTCATCCCATGCTGGAATATTTTGGTCTTGAAGATAATGATAGTGATGCATCTTCTAAAAGTAAGATTCTTGTAGATCCAAATATAGATTTAAATGTGGAATTTGTTACTAATCATACTCACAATTTGGAAGAAGGTTGCACTACTAAGGCTCTTATTTATTTTTCAAAGAGTCACATGGAAGATAATGGTATTCCTTATGCTGATCGATTTATTCAACATGGTCTTAACACATTGCAGCAAGACGTTTACAATGTGGAGTGGCTTTTTGGGCCTGACATTCTATTTAAGAGGCTTGCACATTTTATTGTTGGGCCTTTCCTCACAGTGGTTGTAGTATGGCTCTTAGGAATGGTACTTTTTACATTTCAGCCACTTTTCTAGGTCGGCAAGTACTTCTCTCAACTAGTAAATGGCTTCACTTGAGAAACACATGCATCTCCAAAGGTATGGGCTGCTTGCCTATCCCTTGTAAATAAGTTTTGTTGTGCTTTAGCTTTAGGTGTCTTGGTGTGTTTTCTTTTCTACTGCTTTGGTTTTGGCTTGTTGTGTTTTTCCCTGCTCCCCTCCACCCTCTGCAAGTAGCTCTCTATTATCAACTTTGACTCCATTGCCCAATGGATAGGCACTACTCTTTCTTAACCAAAGATGCTAGATCCTTCATGTCCTTTTCAGTCCACATCCCCAGTCGGAGCCATTATTACCACCTATTTTTTCTCATCATTTATTGGTTTCCATGTTTTTCTTTCTTTTGAGTTATGTGAAGTAACTGACATGTGTTGCAAAGTCAGTCCTCCCGTTGAACTACAAATCTTGAAATATTGTAGTTCAAAGTTCAAGGTTCAACCGTTGGGTGTAAATTGTAACATGCCTTGGGAAGTAAGTGACATGTGTTGCAAAGTCGGTCCTCCCATTGAACTACAAATCTTGAACTATTTTATTTCAAAGTTCAAGGTTCAATCATCGGGTGTAAATTGTAACAAGCCTTGGGTGGTAGCTAGTCCATGTCTTTTTATGATGCTTAATTTATTTTTAAATATACTAAGGGGCAGTGCTTCAATTTCAAGCATTAAAGATGATTCAAGTTGAGGTTCATAGTTCAAAGTTCAAAGTGCAGGTGCAAAATGTTCAATTTCATAAAATGGAAGGTTTGATGGTTTGAATAGTTCAACATTTCAGAATTAGAGTTTTAGAATTCAAAAATCTTCAGTTCAAGGGCATACCAGAATTTAGCAGTTCAAAATTCAATGATCCATTCAATTACACTTTGTAAAAGGGCAGCATGCAAGTGAAGTCAATCACTTGAACTTGAACCATTGAACCTCTCAGTTCAAATTTCAAAGTTCAAGGGTAGAGTGCAAAATGCAATTGTGAACTTCTTTTTTTAAACCCAAAAATGCAAGTTCAGAAAAATAGTCATGTTGCGGGAGGCATAATTTTCAAATCCACTGTTGGATCAGATTGAATTTTAGATATGTTTTAGAAAACTTATTTTTCTAAATTCTCACCAGAGGGAGTTTCAAAATTGTATATTTTTAAAAAGATATGAATAACAGAATACAGGTCTATAAACTAGGCATATTTCCAGATTTTTCTGATGACAGAAAAATCAGTCTCAGTATGGGGCCCATAACGTTTGACTCCACCATTGGATTGGGCCAAGTTTTTAATATGTTCTGGGGAGGAAAATCACGCAAGATATGACTGGAGTGATTGTCCAAATTTGGTCTGGTGTGCGAGCTATAGATGACTATGTGTAGCACTATCAAACTGCCAAAAATATTTTGGTCCGCCCAGCATAATAAAAATGTTTTCATTTTTGGGTTAATGCATTCAAGTACGGCTACTGCATTCAAGTGCCACATGTCCAAGTATGATTACACCCATCATTTTATCCTAGAAAACATTATTATAAACTTTTATCCCAATGTTTATAAAGATATCAGGCCCAAGAAAGAATAAAAGGGAATAATTAAGAAGGGATTATTATTTATGGGGATATTTTTCAAGAATCAGTTATTTTATAACTGAAAAGCTACGAGAAAGAAGGAAACTTTCCAAGAGAGCCTATAAAAGGAGATCTTGTAAACATCCAAAGGGTTATTCTTTTTCTCCAAGTCTGTAGGCTATGGGGAGGAGAATGTAGCTTTCTGATTCTGATTGTAACAGAGGGAAAAAGGGGGAATTATTTTTTTATTTTTTGCAACTTGATTTTAATGGGAGGGCCCAAAGTGATCTGGTGATCATTTTTCTTATATTTAAAAATAAAGAGGAGTTTGTGACACATATCTGTTGGTCTATATATTTATTTCTCTGATTGAGATCAATTAGTTGGTTGTTTCTTTCATGCTTATGAATACCATCCTATGTCATTTCACCAAGAACATGCTTATATGTAAATCTATTGGTCTGCATATCCATGTTTTGCAAAACTAGGCATTTAATTCCTTTTTGTTTTCTCTGTAATGTTAAAGATTAACTAAGTAGTCTGTAGGCTATTTGTTTACCTTTCTCTCATTATTCAAGTTTGTAATAGTATTTATTTCATGTTGATGGATGAATGTTTGTTGCCTTCGTGTCTTCTGGTTAAAGACATAACTAATATTTAATTCATTATAAAGCATAAGAGGGGGTTGTACCTCTCAATTCAGAGGAGAGTTACCAATCCAAGGATAACTCATCCAAATGTTGGTAGCATTTGTTCTTCTATTTGGGCATTTTGGGTCTTTCTTTTTATATCTTTTTGTAGGACAAATCTATTTACTAACATATTTTTGGCGACTCTACTAGGGAACGAAACTGAAGATTGGTGCTTTTAATTATTTTCTTCATTTTTTAAATTATCTCAGTGTAAAAGAGATTGGTGACTCCATGTTATAATTTTCAGAATCTTTTGGTTAAAAAGAGTCCAGTGTATTATGGCGTTGGTTGCAGCCCATCCATGGAGACCCCAGTTTGGGCCTCTTGCTCTGTCATTACATTCAACCCTACCTAAAAGGCCGAAAGAGCATGTTCCTACATTTGCTGGAGATAAAAATAAATGCCCGAAATATCACATTAAAGCATTCAGTGTTGCCTGTAGTATTCTTGGTGTACAAGAAGAGAACCTCTATGTGAGATTGTTTGTTGGAAGCCTGATTGGTAAAGCTACAGATTGGTTCCAGAATTTACAAAGTGGATGCATTACCTGTTGGAACGACCTGGAGGTAAAATTTCTTGATAGATTTGGATCTGCAGTTGATATAGGTGAATTACTAGTAAATTTTGTTCAAATCAAGATGGAGGAAAATGAATCTATGAGAAGCTTCATTGACAGATTTAATAGATGTGTTGGTAAAATGCCTCAAGAAAGTCAACCAACTGAAAATAGTCAGCTATGTGTTTTTATTGCTGCATTGCAAACTGAAATCAAATTTTTGTTAAGGCAAAAGAAATTACAAAATTGAGAAGATGCTCAAAGGGAAGCTGTGGAAATAGATGATTGTATGACTTTTAGTGGAATAAAATGTGTGGATACATGTGCTACAAATATATCTCAATCTAAAATTTATCTTTGTGACCAAAATGTTTATCCAAAGATAATCCCTTTTCAAAGGAAACCTGTCATGAAAATAGTGCAACCAACACAATCTATTTCTTGTTTCAAGAACTTGACTTCTTTTAATAATCAAGACTTCTAATCACCTCTTGTGATTGCAAATAGTCCTTCTCGCATTGTTGGAATATATCATTTATATGTTGAGCATAAGGATGCATTAAAAGATATATATGATCATACCACACTTCCAGAAACTCATTTACATATCCACATGCATCGTCCATTGAACAAAGATCCAATGATGAAATATTGAATGCAAGATTACCTGAAAGTTTTTCTTTTCCATATTTTGAGCCTTTTACATTTGATGTTACTAATTCTTTTCCAGCAAGCAACGATGATCAGATTGATATGATGGAGCAGCAAAAGCAAGTAATTAGAAATGAAAATTTAGATGAAAAAATTCTGAAAAATGTTTCTTTTTCTAAATTTGATTCTTTTGGATTTGAAGTATCTAATGCAGTTCTAGTGAGTGGTCTTGATCGGACAGATACAGAAAACCAGCATGAGAAAGAAAAGTGTAGTGATGAAAAGTTGAACGATTTTTCTTATCCTAATATGCAAATAGATTATGGCCGGTCTTTCCAATTTGATCATGTGAAAGATAATAATGAATATTTGCATCCCAAATCATTAAAAGAGCATGATAGTAAGGATAAATTGTTTACCTCTATTTTAATATCACATACACAAACTGTATTAGAGGTATTCAAATTTGATTGTGAAAATGAGTTATTTGGTACTCATCCCATGCTGGAATCTTTTGGTCTTGAAGATAATGATAGTGATGCATCTTCTGAAAGTAAAATTCTTGTAGATCCAAATATAGATTTAAATGTGAAATTTGTTACTAAACATACTCACAATTTGGAAAAAGGTTGCACTACCAAGGCTCTTATTTATTTTTCAAAGAGTCACATGGAAGATACTGGTATTCCTTATGCTGATCAATTTATTCAACATGGTGTTAACACATTGCAGCCAGACGTTTACAATGTGGAGTGGCTTTTTGGGCCTGACATTCTATTTAAGAGGCTTGCACATTTTATTGTTGGGCCTTTCCTCATAGTGGTTGCAGTATGGCTGTTAGGAATGGTACTTTTTACATTTCAGCCACTTTTCTGAGTCGAAAAGTACTTCTCTCAACCGGTAAATGGCTTCACTTGAGAAACATGTGCATCTCCAAAGGTATGGGCTGCTTGCCTATCCCTTGTAAATAATTTTTGTTGTGATTTAGTTTTAGGTGTCTTGGTGTGTTTTCTTTTCTGCTACTTTGGTTTTGGCTTGTTGTGTTTTTCCTTGCTCCCCTCCGCCCTCTACAAGTAGCTCTCTGTTATCAGCTTTGACTCCATTGGCCAATGGCTAGGCACTACTCTTTCTTAACTAGAGATGCTAGATTGTTCATGTCCTTTTCAGTCCACATTCCCAGTTGGAGCCATTGTTACCACCTATTTTTTCTCATCATTTATTGGCTTCCATGTTTTTCTTTATTTATAGTTATGTGAACTAAGTGACATGTGTTGCAAAGTCGGTCCTCCTGTTGAACTACATATCTTGAACTATTTTAGTTCAAAGTTCAAGGTTCAACCGTTGGGTGTAAATTGTAACAAGCCTTGGAAAGTAAGTGACATGTGTTGCAAAGTTGGTCCTCTCGTTGAAATACAAATCTTGAGCTATTTTAGTTCAAATTTTGAGGTTCAACCGTCGGGTGTAAATTGTAACAAGCCTTGGGTGGTAGTTGTATGCACCCTAAAATTGTCACCTAGACTTTGTGCCCCATTTATCATTTTATCAATTTATCAAATTTCTGAATCAATGCTTTGGAACATTTTCAATTCAAATCAATTTCCTTGATCAAATTGTAATTAATTCAATTATTCAATTATTTCAATATTTCCTA
>MU227749.1:191284-204393 GCA_018584345.1 Thuja plicata
ATCTCTCATTTCATGGTGTACTTGCATGGGCACTAACTAGGTCAATCTGAGGGCCTCCATTTCAAACCTTTGCACTCCATGACTAGAGAGCTATGGATCAATATTTGAGGCCTCATTCTTGAGCAACTTTGTATGGAATGATTCATAGAAGTGTGTCAACATTTTAGCACACATTTTTGGCGCCCTAAGTCCTACAAATTATTATTCCCATGTACAAACAACATTGTTGAGTATGAAGCTTTAACAAATGGACTTAAGATGGCCATAGAATGGAGAATTACATAATTACATATCTATGGGTATTCACAGCTGATAATCAACCAAGTTAATGATGAATATCAAACAAAATATGAGAAAATAGTACCTTACAAGAAAATGGTTGACTCCTTAAAGAGGTATTTCACATTTGTCACATTTTAGCAAATTCCTAGAGTAGAAAACAAAGCAGCTGATGTTATGGCTACACTTGCTTCACTCCTTCAGTTGGAGCAACATGAATCAAGATTTGAATTTCTGGTGGAAGAGCTACATCACCCTATCTTTGACTCCCAAGAAATCCATATTATTTGTACCCTTGTTGGTCATGAACCATCCCATTATGGTGTCATTTAATCATACCTTTGTGATGGCATTATACCTGAAACCTTTACTCGATATGAACGCAGAAACCTTACCTGAAATGCCTCTCGCCATTCCCTTATCGTTGGTGATTTGTTTAGGAGGGGTCTAGATGGGACACTTCTTAGATGCTTAGAAAAGGAAGAATCTGACCAAGTGTTAGTTGACACTCATGAGGGCGTCTGTGGGGGACATTCCAATGGTCTTGTCATGACCCAAAGTTTTCTTAGGGAAGGGTACTATTGGCCCATGATGCAGATTGATGCAGTAGTTTTTGCAAAGTCATGTGAAAATTATCAAAAATATGGTAACCTAATACATGCTCCAGGTAGGGAGCTCATTCCTTCTATATCTCATTGGCCATTTTAGTGCTGGGCCTTTAACCTTGTTGGGTAGATTTATCCCAACTCATCAAGTGGACACAATTTTATTATCATCGCTACTGATTATTTCACTAAATGGGTAGAAGTTGTTCCACTTTCTGTTGCCTCTGGCGAGACAGTCTCTCTATTCATTCTAAACCATATCATCTGTCGATATGGAGTGCCTTCTGAGATTATCACTGACAATGGAAGACAGTTTAAAAATAAGGACCTTAAACAACTCTACAAGAAATTCAAGATTAAACAACATTGGTCCTCCATTTACTTCCCACAAGGAAATGGTCAAGCATAGGCATCCTACAAGACCATTCTTAAAATTATGCATAGAACAGTCTGTAAGAATGGTAGAGATTGGCATTTATAGATAAATCTGGCTTTGTGGGCCTATAGAATGAGTATTCGTACTCCTACTGGGGCTACTCCTTTTGCCCTTGCATATGGTACTGAAGCAGTGTTACCTTTGGAGGTTGAGATTCCTTCACTTAGGGTTTCTCTCCATGGTCTAGTTACAGATGAAGACCACCATGCCATGAGACTTCAAGAGTTAGAACTTCTAGATGAAAAATGTCAAGCATCATTTGACCACATGAGGGTCTATCAAAAGCGCATGTCCAAAGCCTTCAATAAAAAGGTTCACCCTAGAGAATTTCAAGTGGGAGATCTTGTCCTACATGAAAATCCTAAAAATCAACAGCATAGAGATCAAAAGGGCAAATTTGAACCCAATTAGCTTGGACCTTACATTATCACAACAATTTTTGGGACAGGTGCTTATTTACTATCTACAAAAAAGGGAGAACAACTCCCTGATCCTATCAATGTCTTGTACCTAAAAAAGTTCTATTCATGATGCATGTTCTTTTTGGGGGCATCCTTTTGTACATATTTATTGATCCTGAAAAAATTTAAAAAAATGATATATTATCAAAAATTCTAAAAATTGGAAAATGTCCTAAAAAAATGATCATCTTAGTGAAAACATAGCAATAGGCGCTTTGATGTATCTCCAAAAAATTTATATATTCCAAAAATATAAAAAAAATCAAAAAATTCAAAAAAATAGAAAAAGTGCCTTGGTGAAAACCTGGAAACAGGCGCCTTGGTAGAAAAAATTTAAAAAAATTATAAAAAGTCTTGAAAAAAGAAGAAAAAAATGAAAAATGAAAAAATTGTAATAAAATCCAAGTGGTGAAAACCTGGAAACGGGCACTACTTGAGGCCTTTGCACCCCTATTTCTTAGCACGTGACCTCAACACTTAGCCTTTCTTCATCGTACCTTGTCCTTGTTGCCTTGGTTTGGAATTGGTCTTTGTCTTTGTCTAGGGGGCATAACTGTATTAGCTTTGGTCTCTTGGATGCGTTAGTCTTTAGGACGCCTCACAAATGGTGTTTTTCAATACCACCCCAACTGTATTTTTCAATACAACCCCTGACATCGAGTATTTTTCAACACTTATCAGTTTGGTCTTACCCCGTTTTGTCATATGGTCTTGCCTGCTTGCAAGCATTCGATCCTTATCCTCGAAACTCAGTATCAGTTAATATACTTAAATTTTTAAACACAACACTTAATTCTTGAGCTATGTCATGATCTTTTCTTTGTGTGTTGACTATTATTGATTTTTGTTGAGTGTCCTTGTCTAATAAGTCTCTCCGTGATGCATAGCTAGAGGACTTGGGGCATGGGGCATGTTTTTATTTGCTTCCTGCTTTATGCTTTACTATTTTTGCACAACCGTTTTGCTAGTCATCCTAGCCTCTATGCCTTGATGCGAGTGTGGTTTTGCTGTATTAAATTGGGTAAGCTAACATCATAGTCATCTTGACCTTTATGTATTTGATGCTTATGTTAGAATCTTTCCACATTCCAATCCGATATAAATCACATTCATATCTTTATAGTTGCACTTGTGACTAGTGATGATTGTGTGATTTTTCGATGTCCGTTAATAATGGCCCAATGATGAAAATAAGTTCCTTAACATTCTCTAATGAATGATGAACACAAAGTCCTATGTTACAGTTGCTCTATTGCAAGTACACCTTTGCATTTTCAAGTAGCTTGCATTGTTAAACTTCATGTTAGTTTGCATTTTAGGCTACATTATGAGTTTGAGAGGGTTTCCTTCATCTTTCTTGTGGACTTTTAATCAATTGTGATCACGTTTTGATCTTCATTTCCTTATCTTCTTTCGTGATCTCAATCAAAATTTTCTATCTTACACAGTTGATTGATTTTCGGGCAAATTCTCTTTCTTCTCTCCATTTCTTTTCACCTCTTCCAAACTTCTATCTTCCATTTTCTTTTACCCCACTTCTTTTCTTCTAATTCAATCTTGGGGCATAATATTTCATGCTTAATGATCTACCTTGGTTCTGTGATCCTTATATCTTTCATCTTACATCAAAAACCTTATCTTTAGTTTGATTTGATCAAAATTTATCAATTTGTTGTTTCTCCTCTATCTCATTTCGATTTCGATCATGAGGGGGCAGTACCTATCAAACTTCAATCTTTGATTTAGCTTTATCAATTATATCATTCTTGCTTGAGATTCTTATCTCTGACATGTCAATTACTTATTTCGGTGTTGACTTTGTCTTTTTTTTTTTGCTTGTTTTTTGTTCTGATGTGTTCCCAAATCGACCACACGTCTAGGTTGTTTTGTGATCCCAAATCGACCTCACACTACATGTGTTCCCAAGTTGACCACACATTAGTCAAAGAGGGGCAAATGTATGCACCCTAAAATGGCCGCCTAGACTTTGGGCCCCATTTATCATTTTATCAATTTATCAAATTTTTGAATCAATGCTTTGGAACATTTTCAATTCAAATCAATTTCCTTGATCAAATTGTAATAAATTCAATTATTCAATTATTTCAATATTTCCTAAGGTTTGATCATTTTTATTTAATTAAAAGATTTAATCTCTCTTTTAATTAAATAAAATTCCTCTTATTTAATTAAAAGATTTAATCTCTATTTTAATTAAATTCATCTTATTTAATTAAATTAAATTCCTCCCATTTAATTAAATAAAATTATTCTAATTTATTTAATTGAAAGAAAACCCCTCTTTTAATTAAATAAATAAAAATCCCCACTTAAAGCACTTTATTTGTTGAAAAAGGCAGTAAATTAAATTAAATTAAACAAAAATCCCTTTTTCATCACATCTTCCTAAGTGTTGGGTTTTTGTCTCTTAATCTCAACCATTGATCAATTTTTTTTTTCCTCTTAATCTCAACCGTTCACTTTCCTATATAAGGAAATCTCTCATTCTCATTTAAAGATCATCCACAATTATAGTATTGTTATGTTGCAAGTTTGGAGACCAATTTTGGAGGAGGATTTGAGCACTTGAGCTTGGATATTGCAACTTCTCTCTTCTTCTCTTCTTCTTCTTGCATCCATGGCTATTCATATAGATTAGATTCATGTTTATTTTCATAGATTAGATTTGCATATTTCCTTTCATAGATTAATCATGCATTTATTATCATTTAGATTAATTTTTTTTCATGCATTGCAATCATATAGAGTAGATCTCATTTTCATGCATTGAATCTCTCATTTCATGGTGTACTTGCATGGGCACTAACTAGGTCAATCTAAGGGCCTCCATTTCAAACCTTTGCATTCCATGACTAGAGAGCTATGGATCGATATTTGAGGCCTCATTCTTGAGAAACCTTGGATGGAATGATTCATAGAAGTGTGTCAACATTTTAGCACACAGTAGCTAGTCCATGTCTTTTTATGATTCTTAATTTATTTTTAAATATACTAAGGGGCAGTACTTCAATTTCAAGCATTCAAAATTATTCAAGTTGAGGTTCATAGTTCAAAGTTCAAAGTGCAGGTGCAAAATGTTCAATTTCATAAAATGGAAGGTTTGATGGTTTGAATAGTTCAACATTTCAGAATTATAGTTTGAGAATTCAAAATTCATCAGTTCAAGGGTATACCAGAATTTAGCAGTTCAAAATTCAATGATCCAGTCAATTACACTTTGTAAAAGGGCAGCATGCAAGTGATTTCGTTCACTTGAACTTGAACCATTGAACCTCTCAGTTTAAAGTTCAAAGTTCAAGGGTAGAGTGCAAAATGCAATTGTGAAATTCTTTTTTTAAACCCAAAAATGCAAGTTCAAAAAAATAGTCATGTTGCGAGAGGCGTAATTTTCTTATCCACTGTTGGATCAGATTGAATTTCAGATATGTTTTAGAAAACTTATTTTTCTAAATTCTCACCAAAGGGATTTTCAAAATTGTATCTGGTTAAAAATATATTTATAACAGAATACAGGTCTATAAACTAGGCATATTTCTAGATTTTTCTAATGATGGAAAAATCAGTCTCAGTACGGGGGCCATAACTTTTGACTCCACCGTTGGATTGGGCCAAGTTTTTAATATGTTGTGGGGCAGAAAATTACACAAGATTTGACTAGAGAAATTGTCCAATTTTTTTCTGGCGTGTGAGCTACGGATGACTATATGTAGCACTATCAAATTGCCAAAAATATTTTGGTCCGCCCAGCATAAAAAAAATGTTTTCATTTTTGGGTTAATGCATTCAAGTGCCACATGTACAAGTATGATTACACCCATCATTTTATCCTGGAAAACATTATTATAAACTTTTATCCCAATGTCTATAAATAATATAGGCCCAAGAAAGAATAAAAGGGAATAATTAAGAAGGGATTATTATTGATGGGGATATTTTTCAAGAATCAGTTATTTTATAACTGAAAAGCTACGGAAAAGAAGGAAACTTTCGAAGAGAGCCTATAAAAGGAGATCTTGTAAACATCTAAAGGGTTCTTCTTTTTCTCCAAGTCTGTGGGCTACGGGGAGGAGATTGTAGTTTTCTGATTCTGATTGTAACAGAGGGAAAGGGGGGAATTACTTTTTTATTTTCTGCAACTTGAGTTTAATGGTAGGGCTCAAAGTGATATGGTGATCATTTCTATTATATTTATAAATAAAGAGGAGTTTGTGACATAGATCTGTTGGTTTGTATATTTATTTCTCTGATTGAGATCAATTAGTTGGATGTTTCTTTCATGCTTCTGAATACCATCCTATGTCATTTTACCAAGCACATGCTTATATGTAAATCTATTGGTCTGCATATCTATGTTTTGCAGAACTAGGCATTTAATTCCTTTTTGTTTTCTCTGTAATGTGAAAGATTAACTAAGTAGTTTGTAGGCTATTTGTTTGCCTTTCTCTCATTATTCAAGTTTGTAATAGCATTCATTTCATGTTGATGGATGAATGTTTGTTTCCTTCGTGTCTTCTAGTTGAAGAAATAACTAATATTTAATTCATTGTAAAGCATAAGAGGGAGTTGTACCTCTCAATTCAGAGGAGAGTTATCAATCCAATGATAACTCATCCAAATTTTGGTAGCATTTGTTCTTATATTTGGGCATTTTAGGTCTTTCTTTGTATATCTTTTTGAAGGACAAATCTGTCTACTAACAAGGTGTCAAAGTGGTGGTTGCAACCTTCATAAAGCATAAAACGCCCAGGAAACACCAATGGCGGCCATGTTCAAATACCTTCAGATTTCAAAAAACATCAAATACAAAATATCCACAAATGGTCATGGCTTGCAGTTATAACCATAGACATGACACATAAAGAACAAATAAGTCATTTTCTAAGTTCAAACAGAAGGAGAGATAGATAAAATACTTAATCGCGGGTTTGAAACAAGAGAAATATTCATACCTAGTGTTTGAATGATTGAAGCCTCATAAAAAAAACTCCAAAACTTCTTCCAAAAACTAAAAAACTCAACCATGTTTAGCGAAGGATGTTGAATGTACATGAAAGAATTAAAATTACTTAGCGTTTGTATTCCTTATTTGTGCCTAATTCACTTCCATTCCATTTGATAATCCCTCAGGTCCACGACCTTTGAATTCTTATAATGTTTTAAATTTTAATTCCGCAAGGGTTTTTAAAAGATCTAATATTACAATATGTAGTGCTTAATTGTGATTCATTTTTAATTAAGTATTAAATATTGTAATATTATATCTTGATTAGTATTTATTTGCAATTCTTTTATTGTAAATCCATATTTGATTATAATAAGTTTTAAAATTATAATCAAATATTTGTATTTAAATGCAAATAGATAAATATAAGACTTAGTCTGTGTGGATGAACTAGGAATAACATCATAACTAACATAATGGAGCGACGGTGGAAGGAAGGGTTCAACCCTCGAGGTAGAAATGAGGGTTTCTTGGGAAATGGGTTTGACAGGCAAGGTCCAAGGCGGTCGTGGTTCCCACCGTCCAGACGTGTAGAACCTGGAAGGAGAGCGCCTGACAGGACAGATGCTTTGAGGTCACATTAGGGACTGCAAAAGAACAAGTAGGGCTCTACAAAAATCTATAACTGTCATAAGGACGGGTTTAAAAAAGTAGTGGACAAATTCTGGAAACCAGAGGTGGATTTGAGTGGCCCGCCGCTTACCAAGGAGATCCCGAAAACAATAGATAATCGAACAATCAATGTACACATTGATTCAGATACATGGAAGAATTTAGTTCAAATGTTAAAAGTAAGACATTTTTTCATGAAGTGGGGTGGGGCATGGACGACATACCCTAAGATCAGGAACTGGGTAAATGAGGAATGGGGATTCCACTTTGAAGTGAAAACTCTGCCGAATGGTTTCTTTTTTATCATCGCGGGCACAGAGACTAAAAAAACTAGAATCATGTTCAATGGGCCCTTTATGATAGGTAGATTCAGATTTTATATTAAGGATTGGATCCCTAACTTTGATCCTAGGCAAGCCTCAATCAAGGAGGTCCTGATCTAGATTCGACTATACAATCTCCCTCATGAATATTGGCATGCAGAGTTTTTTAAAATGGTCGGCGATCGGTTGGGTAAATTCATCAAGGCAGACGAAGTAGTGGACAAACAAGACTACTGCATGTATGCTAGGATATGTATTCTATGGAAAACCCACCCTTTATTTCCACATGCGGTGGAAGTACACATAGCTAAAGGGTATTGGTGGTAGGAAATAGAGGTAGAGGATATCCTAGAAAAGTGTAAAAAGTGTCGGGAATGGGGAAATAATGTAGAAGAATGTCTAGTAGACCAGAAAGGGAAAGGAAAAGAAGTCAATGGCTTGGAGGACATTCTAGCTTGCCTAATCCCAAACACCATAAACCCCACAGTTTCTATACTAGAGAACCAACAAGAAGGGACTCCCCAGGTAGCTACCCTTGAAGAGACAGAGATACTTGCAGGGAATGCAGGATGACACAAAATGGACCTTAGGACGAGCCCAAGCGGAGAAAGATACTTACCTTAGAAGGGATTAGATATGGAGATGGAGGGGCCTGGTGTCATGAAAGAATCATAAAAGGTATTGGATGAGACACTCATCACTATAGGGCCCTTACCGCCTCTAGACAGTTAGGAGGTGGAACCAATGCAGGAGATGAAAGACTCAGGGGTAGCTATGGAATAGGGTGGCAGTCGTGGAGAGCACAATGGAGAATTTAAACATATTCAGAAATCCCCTATGAAACAATTTTTGGATAGCTCTGTGACAGTTAATGACACAATAATCAAGGACAGTTAGGATGGGGACCCTCTAGGGATTAATGAAGAAGTAGGTATAAAGAAGTAGTGAACCATCAAGAAAAATAAATCTCAAATGGCTAAAGCCAATCTCGGAAGCCACAAAACAAGAGGGAGAAAATCAAACCAACATCTCTTAGAAGATGCGGGTAACACGAAGGGACAAACTAAGCTTCAATCCAGGAGAGACTTGTTCCCTTATGGGCATCCATGAAGCTTCTAACGTGGAATTTTAGGGGCTGCAATTCCCCTAACAAGAGATGCCTGATTAAGAGAGGCCTTGATCAGGCAAAGCCTAATATTGTTTGCATTCAAGAAAAAAAGTTAGATGGTGTTAACGCAGTGAAGTTTTTTGGGGTTAGACATAGGTGGTATGGTTTTTTTGTATATGCAATCGGAGCATCAGGAGGTCTAGGTATAATATGGAACCCTCTTTTGGTTAAGGTGGAAGAAATCTCCAAGACAATGTTTTGGCAATTGGCCAAGGTGAGTTCTTTCATTGTTAATGTTTCAATTTTTTTGGCTAATGTGTATGGCCCTGTTAAAACATAGGATAAGAGGTTGGTTTGGGATGAGATTTATCTAGATTTGGAAGGGCTTGGGTAGAAGGAAACCATTATTACAAGGGATTTCAATACTACCCTTGCACACTTTGATAAACGGGGTGGCAGGGGAAGAATGAGCAAGGTTCAGACACACTTTCAAAATTTTGTAGGAAATAATGGTTTGTGGGAAGTGACAGCTAAAGGTGGGAACTACACTTGGAAAAATAGGTGACTGGGCTTCTCTAACATTTCTAAGAAGTTGGATAGATTTTTCTGGAAGTCAGTTAGAATACTCTCCCTATGGTGTTTGAGGCTCAAATACTTGGGTTGTCGGGATCGAATCATTTCCCGGTGGCATTGGCAGTTCACAAAGACAATGTACCACCCCATTGTCCATTTAAATTGGAAACAATGTGTCAGCAAGAGCTGAGGTTCTGGGAAATGGTCACTCAGTGGTGGTACTCAATGCCTAGGGAAGATGGGAACCTTTCTTTCCAATTCTTTAGGAAATTACTCTTCATTAAGAAAAAGTTGAAGACTTGGAACAAGACCCACTTTGGTGACATCTTTACTGAAAAGCAGAAGGTAGAAGGATAGTTGGAGGCTTTGAATTGTAAGGTACTAAATGATGGGATGGATGAAGTGGATTTCATGATGGAAAAATATATCTTGAGTAGATACAATGAAATTCTATAGCGAGAGGAAGTCTACTAGAGACAGATATCAAGGGAAAGTTGGCTTAGAGAAGGGGATAGAAACACAAAGTTCTTCCATAGCTCTTTGAAAGTCAAGAAGACTGTGAATAGGATCTTTTCTATCAATTTGGAAGATGAGAACCTCTCGAAGGAGGTGGAGGTGATCAACAAGGAGGCCATCGAATTTGACTCTAACCTTTGGAGTAGGATGGGATCAATGATGACAGTGCACAAAGGGAGCTGCTATAATTTATCCCGACTGTAGTAAACTGGGTGGCTAATTGTAGGCTAACAGCCCTAGTATCTCTATCTAAACTAAAGGCAACTATTTTTGGTATGGGAGGAGATAAGGCTCTAGGGCCTAATGGATTCCAAGCCTTCTTTTACAAAAAGTTTTGGGATGTCTTAGGACCGGAGCTGTTAGGGGTAGTGGAAGAATCTCGGTCCAAAGGTTTCATTTTTAAGGAATTCAATAATACTATGGTAGCCTTAATACCCAAGATAGAGAAACCCAATAGTTTTGAAGAGTTTTGACCAATATCACTTTGCAACATGGTTTACAAAATCATCGTGAAGGTGGCAGCAAACCGGTTAAAGACCATTCTGGACAGACTCATATCTTGGGAGAAGAGTGGCTTCACCCCCAATAGGAACATAGTCGATGGCATAATAATAGCTCATGAAGCTATCCATTAGGCCAGATCCAGTAAGAAGAGGCACATGATCCTTAAACTAGACATCAGGAAGGCATACGACAAAGTTGATCGAGGTTTCCTTATTGAGATTCTTAGGAGATTCGGCTTTAATGAGAAGTAGGTCCAATGGGTTAGGGGCATAATTGGTTCATATAAAATTTAAATCATGGTCAATGGAAGCCCCCATGGTTTCTTTGAAACCATGTGAATAACCCAAAGAGACGATCCCATCTTTCCATTTTTATTCATACTCCTGGCTGAAGTGTTGGGAAGGGCTATCTCTAGGAAAAAAATCAAGGAAGGTGGAAAGGTTTTGAGATAGCTCAAGGATTTGAAGTGACATCTCATTATCAGTGTGCAGATGACATCTGTCTTTTTGGGGTGGCTTCAATGCAGGAAGCCATGGTAATGAAAAAGGTATTAGACACCTACAGTGTGACATCTTGACAAAGTGTCAATTGGCAAAAATATGAGGTTTTTTTCTTTGGCACGGAGATTGGAATTCAAAAGGCCATTGCTAGATTATTTGTAGTTTGAATTAGCTGACTCCTAGGTAAATTTTTTGGGACTCCTCTCTTTGCTTGTGCAGACAAAGCTGAATTGTGGAAGGAATTGGTGGATGGGTGTTCTTCTAAGATGGAAGGCTGGAAGAGTAGATGGATTACTTTGGCAGGGCGTATTTTGCTACTAAAAAATAGTTGTCTTGGAAATGCCTATCTACTCAATGGCATGTTTTAATATTCCAGCCAAAATTATTAAAAGTATACAACAAAAGATGCATAAATTCATGTGGAACAAGGTGCAGGACCAGGAAAAAATCCCTCTGATGGCATGGGATAGAGTTTGTCAACAAAAAAGTGGAGGTGGGCTAGGAATGTGAAATTGGAAGCTGATTAATGAGGCTATGGGAGCCAAACTGATATGGAAAATGTACAGTAAACCTAAGCAAAGATGGGTGAAATTCCTTAGATCCAAATATCTGGATAATGGAAATTGAGAAAGAATCTTCATGAATTAGAACCCACCTAGAGGGTCGGCCCTGTGGAATTTTCTGATCAATTATAGACATGTGATCACTGACCATTTGTCCTAACAGATCGACAATGGAAGGAAGACTCTCTTCTGGCAGGATTCATGGGATGGAAAACCAAAATTGGCCCAAGGGATTCCTCACCAAATCATTGTGGGTACTAAAGTAACTGAACAAAATTGGGGAGCTAAGGTAGGTGATTTTCTCGACCTAACCTCTTTTGAAATTGGGCAGGAAGTTAAATGGAAGGAAGCAATGGGTTTGGGACTCTCCTTGGAAAACCAAGAAATTCTAGAGAGAGTTCTGAGCAGCAGATCTATTATCAAGTCTATGGAACAAGATAAATTAATCTAGTCTAGAGCTAAAAGTGGTTGGTACTCAATCAAAATTGGCTACTCCTTTCTGGAAGGTGAGTTCATGAAGGTGGAATGGGAAGGTAATATATGTTGAAGGAAAGCCTATCTGCCTAAGGCAACAACCTTTGTTTGGTTGGCTCAAAATGGGAGAGCCCTTACAGGAGATAGACTTAACTTATTGGTCTTTGTAGGACCTTTTAGATGTGTGATGTGTAACAAATCAGAGGAGACCGTTGACGATATCTTCCTAAATTTTGAATACTCACAGGAGGCTTGGAGGTTTGGATTGCAAAGATTAGAATGGCAGGGACCGCTGCCATGTAAACTCAGAGACTCGCTTAACTCATGGGAGAATCCAAAAGGACTGTAAACCTTGGTGGTTGTCTGGCACATGCTTCCTTCAAGTACAATCTAGTTGATTTGGAATGAGAGGAACATGAGAATTTTAAATGGGAAGGAAACTTTGTTAGCCAGTTTTTTGTCAAAACTAGAAGTTGCGGTATCAAAATTAGTGTCCAATGCGGCTTCCTAGTCTGATGCTGGGAAGACTCCCTTCATTTGGTCTGACATGGTGATACAAAGGAAATAGCCAATGGTGAAATATAGGCCCGTTAATGGGCTTGGGAGGGCACAACCTCTAGCTGATGGATAGAGACCTAGACCGAGTGTTTAGAAAACCCCATCCCCTGGATGGGTCAAAATTAATTTTGACGGTGCCTCACGTGGAAATCTGGGAGTCTCAGGGATAGGCTTTATTACATGTGATGAGAAGGGAGAAGTTCTGGCGGTGGGAGCTAAACGGCTGAGAGACAGAATAAACAATGAGGCTGAGTGTCTCGCAGTAGTAGAGGCAATTTTGATGGCAAGAAAACTAGATTCAAGAGGATTCACTTGGAATGGGATTCACTCCTAGTTGTGAATGGTATAGCCAAAGGACATATGGACCAGTGATTTTTTTAGTGGCTAATATTCGCCAATTGGCTGATTTTTGAAATTTGAGAATCCAAATTTGGCTAATAGTTCAAGATTTAAGGCGACCTAAATCGCCAAACTTTTACAAAATTTTATTCTAGAAATATTTAAATCGCCAAAAAAATTATTTTATTAAAAATTTGAACTCAAATATTCGCCTAATATTTGATAGATGGTTAGA
>MU227749.1:204731-215407 GCA_018584345.1 Thuja plicata
TAGAGTTCCCTTAAACCCATAAAATATTTTCATAGTTAGCCTAATAATTTTCTATAAGAACTCTTTTTTCTTTAAATATAATTATTTTCCATGGTCATTAATGAAATTTTGGTTATTTCTTGAGATTTTCAAATATTTTCTACAAAAAAATTATGATTAAAAAATATTCACCAATACAAATAATTTGTTTTCCCAAAAAATTGAGAGATTCGCCAATAGGAATTAATTTTTTAAAAAATAAAATGAAATATTCACCAAGATTTTATATATTTTTCTAGAGGGGGGTTTCTTAAAGTTATCCCTGATATGGACACATGGTACATGAACAAACATATTAGAAGGATTCGGGATCTGATTGGCGAATTTGAAGACTTTAAAGTCTCACATGTGCTAAGAGCGAAAAATGACATGGTAGAGAGACTTTCAAATGTGGGTGTCGATGGATCATTAGAAGACAAATTTGATCTCTTTGAGGACCTCAAAACTTGACCCTAGTGGTGAACACTAACACTAAAGAGTGATATCCTGAATTGGAGGACAATCGACTATAGCGAAGACCCAAATCTTGAAAACTAGTATTGGAAAGTGGAATGGCATTTGTTGATGAGCACGTGGAGCAATTTTCTTTTGAGAATGGAGGCAACATGATGTGGAGAATTTTTCTTACACAAATGGAGGTGACATGATGCAATCTTTTGCCACTTGAGGATTCCATTACATGCGAGGGAGGAGGTGGTATAGAATGGAGTAATGAGAGGGAAAAGGATGTGATGGACAAATGATGACATCGATAGATGTGAGTCTAGAGGCTTCAAAAGCCTATTAATCCAAGTGAGACAAAGGAAAAGCATCATTGCCATTAAGATCTAAGAAATAGGAACCAAAGAGTAATGGAGGTCAATTTCTCACTCAGTATGAAGGGACAAATCTCGACATTTGTAGGCCCCATCATGGTGAAACGACTGGGAAATGTATTCACAGAAGATGGGAAAGATTTTTGGACGGAGATTTGTAGCATTTTCAGGGAACACTACCTTTAAAAGTGGTGGAGACCCCGCACAAACTTGGACATCTCGTCATTGTTTGTAGCCCTAGGGCTCATGGTATTAGCATCAAAGGATGAGGTACGAGTGGTGGTGAGGCAGTGTATGGCCATTAAATAGATTGAAGGTATTGAAGAGGTCTTGCAGAGGACGAAGGTTGGTGTGGGACTACATATGGTAAATGAACCTATCCATATGGTTGGATATGGGCATCGAGAGCTGCAACCTTTGGTAATTTGGTCCTCTGCCAGTCCAAAGGATGATCATCTAGCCCGGGCCCATCGTGGCTAGATTTATTTGAGGGCAATATTGGAAAAATGGAAGAAGGAGGCATAGGATGGCAGTGAGGGTTTTGGGAGGAAGTGTAAATGCACTCCCATCAAATTAAGTGTAGTGTTGGGGGAGGATGGAAGATCGAAGGTCCAAAGGCAGCTAAGTGTGACACGGTGAGGAAAAATTTCCATGGGGGAACGTAGGACTCAGGAGGAGGGTGGTGTTGGCATGAGCGGTGGCGGAGTGGGTCAAAGTTGAGTTGGAGACCTGGTGGACAAGCGAGGTGCCTTCGTAAAATTCACAAAGGAGGAGGCAGCAGTGTGGTTGAAATGAAGGTTGGGTTCAATGGGGATTTTTTTATTGTTTTTTATAGTCGAACTATGAAATGAATAGTATTGTCTCCAATAGGTATAGCTAGGGGCATATTGGAGGGAGGAAATGCAAATGCGAAAGAATTTTTTTGCATGAATGTAATATACCATAGTCATATATTACCGATAAAAAAAAGACTTAGTCTATGTGACTTAATTAGTTGAAAATTTCGGACATGAGAGCTTTAAGGGGGTGGAAGAGATCTTCCAACATATGGAGGGTATCTAGGGTTGGTTGGGGTAAATTTAGGGGTTGATAGTATATTTTGGGGGGATTTTATGCTTTAAGGGTGAGGTGGATTGAATTTTTCTTGAAGCACATGATTTTTGACTTGATTAAGGACCTAAAAAATAGTCATTTTTGTTTAATTCGACCCAAAGGATTCAAGAGGAGTTATGTCTTATTTTCTTGCTACATCTTCTTGGAGAAGATGAGTACTTGGATCTAATTTGTTTTCAAGGAGGGCCACTTATTGTATGTAATAGGAGTGATTGTTTGTAGTCCTCTTGTTTTTTCTCAGGCAATGGAAGCTCATTGTAATTTTATGACAACAGTTTCCTTTGGAGTTCTTGAATAAATATTAGATTTTTGGAGACCTATTTTGTGTTCACATTATTGTATGTAGTTTTGATTTGATGTTTTCTTGTAGTGAATCCATATTTTGGATCATGCAAGTTTATGTCCCATTTATGCATCTTTAAGTGGATAGTATTGTGTTTTGTATAGGTTATAAACTGTGATTTCTGAGCTTTTATAATATGGTTAATTATGAATAGTAATCATCCTTTTAACCTGTATTAAATAAAAAACAATAACCCTTGTTATGAAACACTGATATGTGAGTTTGTCTAATCCTTGAATTTGTGTCACTTGCTAAAACTTTGCCTTTTCAGGAGATTCCTTGTATTAAAAGCTTGATTATAGTTATGTCAACTTTGGTGTATCACGTAGTAGCTTATATTTTCTTCAAAGTTTTTCAAGCTCTTTTTCTACAATGTATATCCCTTTTCCTTCAAAGTTTTAGTTCTGTTTGTGTTTGATCATAGGTGAATATCCAATAGGAATTGGCCTAGAACCCCGGAGATTCACTCCATCCATAGGAAATCCTACCACCTAGAAGTGTTTCCATGTTGTTCTGAAATATTCAAGTTTGCATGCAAACTTAAGGGTGCATAATTTTCATACTTAACAGTTTTGGCATGATCGGTGGAACCCAGTTAGAATATCTTGTAATTCTTATTGTTTGGATATGTTGGCAGCAATTTACTAGCCTTGAGAAGGTTATCATTTAGCATATATGGTGAATCTGTTTGAAGAAAGAGACTAATGTTTTCCTAGCATTTTATGTGAAGAATTCAGACCAGGAGCTCAGGTTATTTTGAATATCTACAGTTAGAGCCTCCCAGAAGATGAGGAACAAATCTTACAAGGACTCAGACATCAAACTGAGATTGGTCTATAAATCCTAATTTCCAAGTTTACAAAAGGAAAAGAAAGTTATCTGGGAGTGAAGATATCAGGAATTCAACAATCCAACTTGCAGAACTGAATTATTTGAACCTGAGGAATCTGATGTTTTATCCTTCACAACAACAACTACAAGTAACTTATTAGTTTAAGCTCTCATTCCTCCCATTGTTCATTTTCAACAAGTTCCACTTCAACCAACAGTTATGGAGAGAAGATTTGCATTTATGTCTTTCAATCAAGGCAGTCCATTGAATTTCCAAAATCACCATGATATACCATTGGAAGCCTTAAAAATTTTGCTTGATTTCAATGGAAAAATTCAAAATACTTCTATTGACCACATTAGAGATGTGTATACCTTCTGCAATGTCCATCATGTTACTGAGGAAGATGTTTTTATTAATTTGTTAGCAACATCCTTGAGGGGAAAAGATTTAGAGTGGTTTCAAACTTTAGTTGTCGGCTCAGTCGACTCAGTGGTTATGCTTGGTGAACTACTAGCTAAACATTTTAAAGACAAGTGAGATCACTTTTCTTTGGTGGAATAACTTACTACAATCAAACATGCTCCCCAAGAACAAATGATGGACTTCAACACAGATTTCATAAGTCATGGAATAGGATCCCCATAATGGTAAGGCCTTCAGTGGATCATGCATTCCTTAATTATTTGAAAAGTTTGAATAGTGATATCTCAGTTATGATACAATCTATGGAAGGTACCTCACTACCCCAAGCTTTTGGGATAGCCATTAGAGTTGAAAATAGCCTTATACAAGCTCAAAAAATATCCCCAAAGCAACCTATGCCTATTTTTTCTAATATCCAGTCTAATATGCCTTTGCAAATAACCCCATTTCATCCTTTTCCTGTTGCACTAGCACCCCAGCCTGTTGCAAATCATGAATTAGTAGTTGCAGGACCTTCTCAAGATTTGGTAGAGATAAAAGGTAGTCAAAAAAAGATAGAGACCATATTGCAGACCTTGGGAAAGGATTTGATAATCATAAAGAAGAAGTATCAAGCTCCTAGACCACCTTATCAATAGTATCAAGGAGCTAACTAGTAGTACCAAGGTCAGGGGAAACAATACCAAGGTAATAGACTACCCTATTAAGTAAATTTTCAAGGGGCTAGGCGAAATCTGAATCAAAGTCCTTTTCAACCTTATGCTCTAGCACCTCTTAATGCTATAAATCTCATCAAGGATATTTTTCCTATTCAAAATAACCTTTCAGAAGACTATAAGTGGCATTTTCCTTGCAACCAAGTTCATAATCAAGACACTTGTTTTAATGGGGTAATCAATCAAGTGCTCATGGTGAAAAGTTCAACAAGATCTCAGTTTGATGCACCTGTTGAGGAAAATTCATGGTAGCAAGACCAAATTCTAGTTGATGCCACTTTTCTTAAATGACAAAGTGAGGAATTCTATTGAGTGAGTAGAGATGACACTTCAATTGCAGTAAATACCAGAAGTAAGAAAAGAGCTCTAAATGTAGCTCAACCAACAACAACTAGCAACCAAGATGTTATAGTTGCAAGGCCATTTTCTCCTAGTAACTAAAATCCTACAAAGAACTCCTTGAGATCAGGCCAAGGAGCAACCTCAAGTGCAATTTGATCCTACTAGTGTCAAGGTTCACTAAAAGGTACATGCAACTATCCCATTCAATATTGTTGAGAATATGAAGCAAATGAATATTGTTATGGGCATGTGGGATTCTCTTTCTATTCCTGGCCAAGCTGAAATGTTATCATCTACTTTATTTGAAAGACAAGTTTCTATTACTAAATCTTCTGATGATCCTTTAAAAGTTCTTACAAAAGATTCTCAGGACAGCAATAAAGGAGTAATTAAAGATGTCAAGCCTTCTCCATTTTATATTTCTCTCATTATAGGGGATAAGCTTGTTCATAACTTCATGGTAGATAGTGGAGCTACAAGCTCAGTCGTGCCAAAGAAAATCACAGACCAATTAGGCCTCAAATATCAGCCCCTTGAGAAAGGAGTAGTACTGTTAGATGGCTCAATTGTAAGTATTGTAGGTTTAATTAAAGATCTAGGACTCACTCTCCATGCATGTCCTATTTTTTCTATATTACAAGACATTCATTATAAACCTTACTCCTTATTTTGCTTTGTATTTGTCACAGGATTTCACTGCTAAAATAGGAGGTTATTTGTCTTCATATTGGTCGCATATGTTGTTTAGAACAAGATATGGAACCAAAGTGACCATTAAATATGAATTTCTTTCCAAAGATCACATTGATCCATATGTACCTAATGCCATAAATGCTAATTGCCTTGCCTTTGATCACAATGAACACTCTGTAGTCCAAGAGCCAAATACTCAAGTGGAAAACATTCCAGACATCTTGTTGGATGAATGGGTAATAGAAAATCCTCATGAGGATCAAAGTGGAATCATTGAAGAGACTGGTTTAGGGATGTATATGATATGTGAGCCTGATGCAGTGATGCCAAACCTTGTAAAATTTGCAAAATTCTGAAGAAAAAAAAAATGAAGTATGGAAAATGTACTTCAATGGATCTCAAAGTAAGAATGAAGCTGGTGGAGGTGCAATGCTTGTATCCCCACAAGGATATAAGTATTACACTACTTTTCATTTTTCATTTGCATGTACTAGTAATATTGCTAAATCTGAAGGTTTGGTTCAAGGTTTAGAATGGGCTAGGAAGAGGAATATCAAGTGTCTTCTTGTGTTAGTGAGCTTATTGAGAATCAAGTTAGGGGCTTGTATGTTTTTAAAAATGGTACTTTGAAGTCATACAACACTGATTTTGGGATTTATTGGAGTTTTTTTATGCATTCAATAGTCTTTCAATACATAGAGGAGAAAATCAACATGTTGATAGACTAGATGCAGTAGATGCACAAGTTGATATTCTGAATGAGATAAGCAAGGATAAAGTAAAAAAGTATGTAAAATAATTCTAAGGCCTTCTATTCCAGATAATAACACCAACTGGAAAAATTTTGACAGTGATGAGAAAATTTTAAATTTTCTACTTAAGGAGGATGTTCTTACAAATACTAATCAAGAAAAACAGAAGCAACAATATGGTGATCAAGTGATCCAGTTAAAGTCTAATAAGCTATCCAAGGGATTGGTCACCTTAGATTCCATTTTTAGTATAGATGACTAGCTTAAAAAGAACAAAACCAACAAACTGGTCAAAGAGGAACATTATGAGGAGCTTGAAATTTTCAAAGGTAAGCTTCTCAAGGTTGGTAAAATTATTTCACAACAAGAAAATAAATATTCTAATGAGTTATTAAGGAATTCAATTATGTTTTTGCATGGAAATATGGTGATCTAAAAGGTTTTTATCCATAATTAGTGCAACAAACCATAAAATTAGAGCTAAATGGAAAGCCAATTAGGCAGAAACAAAGACCAGTCAATCCCAAACTAGAGCCTCTTATGCAAAAAGAGATAAATAAGATGATAGAAAGTGGTATTATTTACCCTATCAACCATACCTCTTGGGTTTCAATCTTAGTGCCTATGAGAAAGAAAAATGGGGAGTTGAGGTTATGTGTTACCTTCAGGGATTTGAATAAGGCTTCATTGAAAGACTGCCATCAATGGAGAAAATGCTTCAATTTGTTTCAGGTTCTGAATGTTTTTTGCTCCTTGATGGTTATTATAGTTATAACCATATTTTAGAGAATGAGGAGGATTAGTTTAAAACAACTATTTCCACTAAATGAGGTGCCATGGCTTATAGGAGGATGTCATTTGGCTTATCCAATGTAGGGGCTACTTTTCAGAAAGTTGTGGATATGGCCTTTGTTGGTTTAATGTATAAGTTTTTACTTGTGTAATTGGATGATATCATTGTGTATTCTAAAGAATCCAAGGATCACATAGGTCACTTAAGACAATTTTTGAGAGATGTAGAGAATTTGGCATCTCTCTTAATCCTAAGAAATTAGTTTTTGTTGTTTATGAGGGTACATTACTTGGGTATATTGTTTCTAAACATGGTACAACATTGGATCCTAAAAGATTTCAAGCTATTTTAGAGCTATAATTACCTAATCATAAGAAAGGGCTGCAAATTTTTATAGGTAGAATTAACTTTTTTAGACATCTTTTGTTTGTTATTGCTAATTTATTGAAGCCTTTGACAACTCTATTAAAGAAGAATGCATCATTTAGCTGGACTAGAGAAGGTAAAAAAAAATTCAAGCCATCAAGAAGGCCTTGTCATCATCCCCAACACTGGTAAATCCTAACTTTCAGAAGCATTTTTTTTGTATGCATATGGAAGCCTTGAAAACAATTTTCCTGCAATTTTGGTACAACAGAATGATGAGGGCTTTGAGAAACACATTGCTTTTTTTAGTAAAGGTTTAGAATATTATGAGAAAAAGTATAGTTTTATGGAGAAACATATATTATTTGTAATTAAAATTCTTAAAAATTTCAAGCATCTGATTTCTGGAAAGGTTCACTTAATGGTTGCTCATCCTAGTGTCAAGAAGTTTCTTCTTAGCAGGGATTCGAATGAGAAGAGAAATGTATGGATTACTAAGGTAATGGAATTTGATGTGAATATACAAGTGACAAAGCTAGTAAGAGGGAAAGTCTTGTGTGAAAAAAATGGTTGAACTTGTTCAAGGGGAGAAAAATACAATGTAGGCAACATTGATCCTAATTGATGCAACTAAAAATAATGAACCAACAAGTTGGCTTAAAGATATACTCATTTACTGCAAACCAATAAATTCCCACCTGGTCTTAACAAGGCTAAAACAAGGTACTTTAGACTCCAATATGTACCTTATGTGTTAATTGATAATGTACTTTTTAGAAAAGATCATAATGGAGTTCTTTTAAGATGCGTTGATAATAATCAAGTAGATAAGATACTCTCTAAGTTTCATGAAGGACATGCTAGAGGTCATTATTTAGCAAGAACTACAACTTGTAAAATCATTAGGGTTGGTTATTATTGGCCCATCCTTTTTAAGGATGTTCATTCTTGGACAAGGAAATGTGCAAAATGTGCCATGTGTGCAGGAAAAGAAAGGTTTCCAGCTTTATCGTTGCATCCTATACAGGTAGAACAACCCTTTAGAAGATGGGGTGTTGATTTTATAGGAGTTATTAATCCACATTAAAGTATTGGGCACAAGTGGATCCTCACTACAACTGATTATTTTACGAGATGGATTGAAGCAGTGGCATTAAAAGAAGCCAATGAGACTGTTGTCCTTAATTTTTCTGAGGACATTGTGACTAGATTTGGTGTACCAGACTCAATAATTTCATATAATGATTTGGCATTTATTGGACTAAGGGTCACAGATTGGGCTGTAAATAATGGTATATACCTCAATACCTCTTCAAACTACTATCCATAAGGTAATTGATTAGTTGATTCAACTAATAAGAATTTGATCAAGATCATCAAGAGAACATTGTAGGATAATCAAAGAGATTGGCATACTAAGCTAAGATTTTCTTTGTGGACGGATAGAATAACACCTAAGAAATTGATTGGTAATTCCCCCTATATACTAGTGTATGTAAAAGAAGCTCAGCTACCTATTTCTACAGATTTTCTAGTACTAGACTTAGCTACTCAACTAATGTTGCTTGAAGAGGCTGATCTAATGGGGGTAAGGTATTCTCAGTTGATGGAGTTGGAAGAAATAAGAGATAAAGAAATGAAGCATTTATAGTATCATCAACTCCAAACTAAAAAGTTTTTTTGACAAGAAGACAACTCCTAAAACTTTCAAAGAAGGAGACATAGTCCTCAGGTGGGATGAGCTAAAGAATAGACCAGACAAACATACAAAGTTTGAGAGAATATGGAGTGGACCATTCATGAATATAGTAAGGAGAAAAATGCATTCTAGTTGTCCATGATGGAAGGAGAATTTATGCCTATACAATTCAATGGTATACACCTCAAGTGATGCTTTGAGGTATGACCTACCTTGTACATGTTAGGATAGGTTTTCAGCTTTCAATAAAATGTTGTTTCACTATAGTTTAGAGGTTTTTCTTGTTCCCCAAGTGTTTTTGCACAGTTAGTTAGTTTTTTAGTGTGTCTCACTTGTTAAAACACACTCATGTGTGGTATGATCACCCTATGCTAAGATTATACATCACATATAGCATGGAATTTAGGACATCCTATCATACATCATGTACAACCTTCACACATTGTCACCTTAACACATACTAGCATGTTGTAAGAGGTGGCACAACAACTCATTATCACCTACCAAACAAATATTCATCATATATTACATGAACTATTCAACTGATGGGATATCTGATGGATAATTATTTTATATATACTAATGATTTATTGTGCTTGTAAATATGTCTCATCTTTCTAGTTTTTCCTAAGTGTTTGTGATGCAAGAGGATCTTGGGGTAGTTGACAATCCTGTGTCACCAAAAACATGTTTGGTTTTATTTTGGTTTTGGTAGTAAACTCAGTTGAAGACTTAGTGGTGCTCAGTGCCTCACTACTCAGTAATGTCTTGACTCGGTGTATAGACTTGGTGTTTAGTGTTCGGTAATATTCTACTCCGGGTACACTACTCGGTGGTAGTTGCTCGGTGTATGCAGTTTGGTGGTGTCTGATGAAATTATTTTGTCATTAGTACACTTAGTAAAAAACATTGACAGAGATCATCGGTACAAGCATAACCGGCGGACTACAAGCATAACTGACAGACAGTGAGCATACCCGAAAGAACAAAAAGTCATGAGAAAATGCTAAGTATGGAATTGACCGATGAACACTAACAAGTGTTAACACCGACGAAGTCAACAAGATCATCACCGACGACATAATTTTGAGAACAAAACCGACGAGCAAAAAAAAGGCATACTTGACGAACAGTTCAAGAAAGGAACACCGACAGCAAAGAAAACCGACAGACTGACAAAGCAGACCAACCATCAGAACTGACAGTCAGTTAGAGAACCCAAAAATAGTGGATCTGAGTTTTACACGTCAGATAAAGCATTGTAATTCTATTTATAGAGTTTTAATTTGTTTTAAATCATTACTTGAGGTTCAAGCAAGCATAATTTAAATTTTTTAAAGAATCCTAACGGATATAAAACATATCTAACTAAAGATCAAGGTCAAGTTGTAAACCTTAGATCTGGAGTTAACTTGCGAAAGCGTGAATCAAGAATTGAGCTAAAATCTAGTATAAATAGATGTTCAATCAATTGTGAATTATGAATTCATTATTGTTGATAGCCACGAAGAGTATCTGAGGAGAAGAAGGTAGAATTCATGCAAAGTTTAGAAATAGATCACACTAGTTGTTGAGAACACACAGAGGCTATCGACAAGCAAACAAAGGTATTATTCAATTATGGAAAGATGATTACTCATACATAGGAAGCTTTATTGGATCTATTATCAGCAATTGGAGATTGCATACATCATCAGATCAAAGACTTATGTAGTTGCATTCTAACAAGTGCATCACATCTAAAATC